>OX438762.1:85650095-85878940 GCA_949316455.1 Acleris holmiana
CAAAGAGAACGTTCACTCGATTTCGGCCATTATGTCTGGAAACCAAGTTGCACGACTTCATTCGACACCATATTTTAGAAAACTACGGATGAATGTTCTTTTTACGCCATTCCAGCTAAGCCGTGTGAACATTGAATGATAGAAAAAAGAAGCATTCACCCGAAAGTACATAGGTATATATATGTATACTCATATACAATGAATATATTTTATATATGTTCACCGATTACGCCTTCAATTGTGGACCGATTTTGAACTATTTTTAGAGTAATCTTCCGAGGTGGTTCCATTGTCACCAAATCTGAATCTGATGAGGGGATCAGTGAGGAATTGAGGGAACTCCTCAAATATTGTAGGCAAACATATAGCGATTTTAGTATTTTAGTAACAAGTCTAGCATTTGCATTCAGAAAGTATCATTTGAGGAAGTGGAACTGATGATGAAGACCACAGATGGCCACATCTATTTCAAGGGTGGCGTTAACATACCTCGATTAAGATAGTTGAGCGACTACAACGAAGAATATTTACTTGTTGAAATATGACTATGACTTTCCGGCGGCGTTGCTGAAACTTAAAGTTCCATATCAACTAGTAAGTGGAACAGCGTATTATGATCACTAAAAAGTATAAAATAAAATAAATGTTTTAAAAAACCTAGTTAGTCCCACTGAAGTCGGCTTTTTGGTGAAAATGTTGTGGTCGCCGACTTCAGTAGGACTAACGTATTAGGTAAGTAGGTGCCTACAATAGTAAAAACAGGCGGTTTTTTTGTTTTTTAAAACATTTAACTTAAGATTTTTTACATCTGTAGTTTTGGCTGTAGGGGGGGGGGGCACTTGACTCTAACAAAAATTAGCACTTTAAAGCTTATATCTCATAAATGGATCCCTTAATCGAACACCAATTTTCATAGTTCAACATAGTTCATAGTTTCGGAAAAAAATGTCTGTGACATACGGACGGACAGACAGATGTGAAGAATCTATAAGGGTTCCGTTTTTTGCCATTTGGCTATGGAGCCCGAAAAGCAACAAGTACGAGCAGTAAACTAATTCTCATACATACATACATACATATCGCCACACCTTTATTCCCAGAGTGGGGTAGGCAGAGCAACAGAATACCAACAACTCACTTGTTGATAATTCTGCAACCACATTTTGCATAGTCAGGCTAAGATGTTCACCAGTGCATTAGTGACAGGTTGCAAGCCCATCGCCTAACAGTACTACAAGCCTTTATTCCCTTAGTCGCCTCTCACGACATCCACGGGAAGACATGGAGTGGCATATAAACTAATTCTCTATTTAAAGTTATTTGGTGGTGTTCAAAATCATTGCGTTGCAAAATGTGTCTAAGGCAGTCAGTTTATAAAGTTACAACTAGATGTCACGAATATTTTGTAATGTCGGTTCCTGCATCGCGCAGGCAAGATTTCCCCCATAGTATGTGTCACAAGAGAGCAAAATGACATATTTACGGCGAGGGCGTACATTGAATCCCGAACGAAGCGAAGGATTCTTCAATTAAAATAATGTAGAATCCAGAGCGTAGAGGGATTTAACGCCCGAGGTGGAAATAATTTTGGTACCATGTGACACATGCTGCTTTTTATCACATCTCGATCATAGTGAAAGTGCAAATAGTAAGTTCCTTAATGACTTCGAATAGGTGATGTGAAATAATCTTTGTATGTAAGGCGCTATTTGTCATCTTAAGGATTGTGAAGCGATGCGAAATCGCGTAGCTGTCAAAAATAATCCATACAAATGTAGCTCCGGGCGATAACGTTTCTCACCCCCTAAACCTAATCCGATTCCCACGATTTTTGAATGTGTTGTAGATATTATAGAAAACTGGGTCTGTACGTTTCCGCTTTTATTTTTTTAATTTATTTTCATTTTAGTAAATATTTGCTTGTTAAGGAATACGTACAGACATAGTTTTTCATAATATCTATAACATATGCAAAAATGGTAAACATTTGACAAAGTTTAAGGGGAGAAAAACGTTATCGCATTTTGTATGGATTTTTTTTTGCTTCACAGTCCTCTTAACCTTAAAACTTACCCAATTAATACACCATAAGTCTACGAGTGATATTAGTACTGTTGTGATTTCATTTATTTTCCTTCGAACCACCGAGCGCTTTATTCAGGCACAGAATAAGTAACAGTTACGAACAGAAGGTTCCCTGTTAACAAATTCCCAACGCCAAACGTGCCTAACTGTGGCCATCTCTTCCTATCGCATGCAACGCTCTCTTTCGGAGGCGAAGTCTAGAACTAGGGTTGCCGGCAGCTCGACCTATTAAATGACGATTCAAACCACGAACGCGTGCGTCCTGTAGCAGTGCGCGGCAACCATACTAATAGACACTATGCGTAGGGCCGTCCGCATGTACCTACTTGTAGCGGCGCGACGAAATCAAAATAGTGAACCGCCCCTGGTTCAGGGGCCCTAGCCAAGATGCAAACGCATGACAGTCGACCACGTGGTTTAACGAAACGCACGAGAATGTCATCCCATACATTTTGAGCGGTAGAAAAGAAAAACGTTAGGAGCGTTTGCATCTTGGCTAGGGCCCTTGGTACGTCTCAAGTGATATTTATCGCCTGTGTCTCAAGAACCAATGATGTCAACTTAGTCGTTTTAAGCTCGTGATATGCGCTTTCATTTAAGATATTTCAGATTATTAATTTTTGTAGCTTTGGGACACTTGACTCTATTAGCACAATAAAGCTTAATAGATGTATAAAAAAAAACTAAATTTTATAGAGCCACTGTCAAGTCTGTGTATTAATCTGTGGGCGGACGGACGGAAAAGGCAAAACTATGGGTTCCTAGTTTGACTAAGGAACTCTAAAAAACAGACATAAACATGTTGGACCATGATCATTGTAGGGTTCCGAAGCCTATAAAATATCTCGAAAAACAACAAGTATGAACGAATACTACTCAAAGATTTGGTGCCGTCTTCAGATGATTTTGGTAGGTATTAAATTTTTGTTAGACTCAAGTGTCGTCCCGTCCCCTCCCCCTACAGCCAAAACTACAAATGCTAAAAATCTTGGGTCTTGGCCATTAAAGCAAAGATTGGTAGAAAGCTGTGTAGTTACCTTATTAAAAACATATAGTAATTTAGGATACTTTATAGTGTTTAGTTTTCATTATAGATTTTATAAGAGAGTAGAGACTGCTCGATCCCGCAGTCAAACTGTGCAAACGGTTTTGTGGGACATATGTTCCTATATATGTTGTAATTTCATCTTTTTAATAAATAAATAATAATAAACGTAGCAACATTTTGTTCTACAACTTTAAAAAATTATGTAATTTAGTATTTGTGATTTTTTCGAACATTTAAACAGCATTTTCAATGTACTCTACCATTAGTCTAGTTGACATCTACTGTCAACCTACAAACTTCGTAGTTGTCGCAATACATTGCTTGCTTGGAAAATCTAAATTCATTAATATTTGGTTAACAATAAATTATTTTCAAAAGATGTAGAATAAATGTTGTTACGTTTGTGGTGTGGAAACGATCCCTCAATTTATTGCTCCTATTAAAGGCCACACCCGGTACATATAGGTATGGTATAAGAATCTACGCCTAGCCAAAATATTATTCGTTGAGACCCGATAATTACAGAAGTGTCAAGTAAATTTTATAAAAAACATTGTGGAATATTACATATTATGAGTCCGCGTTTTACACGTTAAAAATCACATGCATTAACCGGTAAAGTTGCCACAGATTAAATAATAATAGTATAATATTATAGTGATAATCTAAATGTTTAAAAACATAGAACTAGTTATGCTTTGCTTTGTATAGAAAATAAAATAGCTGTTAATGTACTATAGATAATTATATTATTTAATAATATTATCTATACTATATTATGTAAAGTCTCGTTGCTTTTTTCTGCTCCGAAAATAGGTACGGGTTTCGTCAGTTTTATATTTATAAGCGCCATCTAGCAGATACATTAAGAATCAGCAAGTTACGTTGTTAAATGTCTAACAGGTAACGCTCGTAGAACCGCTTCGAGCAATCCAAAATTATCAATAGAGGGCGCAATAAGTTATAATAAGTTACGTGTTCTAGTTAATAAAAAAAAGTTTATAATTGCCAATTAATAACGTTAGTTGTATTAAATTCATGTGGAAGAGATAAAACTAATCCGGAACAGTGTAAAATTTGATTTCTGTGTTTGTTATATGATATGATATGATATTTATTTATTTTCCAAAGTAAGTCACAGTATACATTGCGTGTTATGTCAAAGTATAAGAAACTGTGTGTATAAACGTTTAATACTTAATAAATATTGTTTATATTTACCAATGACTGTTTATTTAATATAACAAGTTTGAACGCTTACTATCAACATTTTAGGAAAAAATAATAGAGGTATCTACCTGTTATTTGCTTTAAGAAAACACAAGAGTTGTCAAATCAACACTTTTTGATTTGACAAGTCAGTGTGCCGCCATTTGCATTTACAGTTTTTTTTACTATCTATTTATAGTCTGTGGGGTCTTTTTTGCGGCGTTTGATAAATAAAAGATTTCCTAATGCAGGGGTCATCATGACGACCCAAAAGTTGATTTAACCCCTTACCGCATAGGAAGCCATATTATATGGCTTCATGCATAATATTTTAATGGGTCGTTTTGATGATTTGAACTAAAAAAAAAAGAAAACCGATGCAATGTCGTTACAGTTCATTCTCAAACGTACATTTTATAGTTAGGTTGATGAATTTATAGACAGTTTTGTTTTCAATTTCGTAATTTAGAAGTGTGTCAATTATAATGAATATTAATAATAATTAAAACTAAAATCACGCTTAAATAAAACTAAAACTAAGATATCAAAATAAACTAAAACATTAAATCTGAGAACGGCCCCTGCGGCATTGTATCAAAGATAATATTCTGTTTTGTGTATTGTAATAATTATTAACTTAAGAGGATTGTGAAGCGATGCCTAAATCGCCTATCTGTCAAAAATAATCCATACAAATGTAGCTCCGGGCGATAACGTTCCTCACCCCCTAAATCTAATCCGATTTCCACGATTTTTGAATATGTTGTAGATATTATGGAAAACTAGGTCTGTACGTTTCCGCTTTTGTTTTTTCATTTTATTTTCATATCAGTAAATATTTTCGTGGAAATGAAAGCGTACAGACATAGTTTTTCATAATATCTATAACATGTGCAAAAATCGTAAACATTGGATAACGTTTAAGGGGAAAAAATCGTTATAGCATTTTGTATGGACTTTTTTTGCTTCACAGCCCTCTTAAGATGTCGAAAAAAATCTTTTTAACGATTTTCATACGACACTAAGTAAATATTATCTATTTAGTGTCGTATTTTTTTTCTAAAATACTGTTAACCAATTCGAATCATAGATCATATACCACTATGGAACTATATCAATAAGCGTACAGAAAGACAGACACACAGAATGACAAAATTTCTTTTCTTTTTGCCGTGGCTGTAGAAAGAAAATAAATTATTAATTTAATAAAAAACAAGCCTTTAATAGTACATTTTCATGCAAGTGCGGAAAGTACGTCATTTTACACAACACTCGGGACAAGACTCGGGACGAGATGTAACAAACGATGTTTATTACATTTGCAAATTACAAAAAAAAACAGTAAATAAAAGTATTACAAGAGACAATTTTACTTTTAATTGACATAGTCTTCATAAAATAGCAACTGTTGTGACCATTCAGCCAAATCAAAGAATAAAAATGTAATACAGTAATTTAATTACCTTTATTTTAAAATCAAAAAGTAAAAAATACTCTATTAACGAGCAGTACCTAACGCATTAAGGTGGATTCACATTACGCCATGCTGGGCTGAGCCAGGTTTCGGTATGTTGAATCCACCTTCATACTCAACGTTCCAATCATTCGTAATACTAATTCAGATTCAGCCATCTTGATGAGAGCTATTTTTTTCAATATTTTAAGTTATATTATATTAATGTATAGTTTCAATGCTTAATGACGTAACATAAAGTGATTGAACATGCTTAGGTACTCTTTAGTCGGATGCACGGCTTGAAAACTAAAACGAAATTAAATTTACAAAAAATGGAAAAGTAAAACACACTAGTGCGAAATGTACAACTTTTGGCACAAGGAAAAATAATAAATTCGAAAAAAAACAACTTTCCGCACAAACAACACAACCTCGTAAGACCCGGTGTCCTATAGAAAGAACATAATCCAGGCAATTCAATTTAAACCTTATTTCAAGGAATATAAAGTTCATTTTTATTTGTTTCAAAATTGAAAATGTCATTTAAGTGCAAAGGTAATTGAACTTTCCTTGCTGGTAGATTCAAATTCCTACTAACAAAAATCTACCGGATTGTAGTATAGTGGGTCTCAAGAGGTTAAAATACTTTTACACTACACTTTGTTAGTAAGTGTATATTTAATTAATTACTACCCTGATACATGGCGTGAAAACCTACCATTAAACCTCAAAAAACCGTATTAATATTGAATGGAATTTAATTACCTGCCCTGCTATCAGGGGAGTAATATCTTATGAAAATCCATTTTTATCCCGTGTTGTGTTTCTTTTTTTCTAGATGACGACGTTGTCAAATTAGTTTTAAATCGTTTTAAAAAAAATGTCTCCCGTGTGGTTGCTACAATCCCCCTTGTGGTTGCCGGGTTAGAATAGTGCCACTCCATGTCTTCCCGTGGATGTCGTAAGAGGCGACTAAGGGAATAAGGGCTTGTAGTACTGTTAGGCGATGGGCTTGCAACCTGTCACTATTACACTGGTAAACATCTTGGCAAAATCATCTCTGATTGTGCAAAATGTGATTACTAAATTATGAACAAGTTTATCGTGGTTGGTATTTTGTAGCTCTGCCTACCCCACTCTGGGAATGAAGGCGTGACGTTATGTATGCTATTTGTCCACGGTTTGAGTCCCGTTCTTCTACGGAACTCTAAACATGAGCCAGAACTATGCACTTCGCGCCTAACGACTTTAGATAGTATCACCTACGTAACGTCCACTCTCAAATTAACCGGCCGGTTCTCAAGACAACGTGAACATAGAACAATGGTTCTAATGCAACAGGAAATCGTTGCGCAGGCGCGATTTAAGTTACATTTTGAGCAATGATCGTAGCAGGGCTTGAAATATCTAGTAAGTTTTACTTTCTCACGAGTAAGCAACTTTAATGCATCGACTTCGAGAAAACGTGGTAATCAATAAAAACTCCTAAAACACACACGTATCCATATTAATATTACGTATATTTTTACTTGTTTCATAATTGACAATGGAATTTAAGAGTAAAGGTAATTGAACTTTACTCCCTTGATGCTAGATCCAAATTCCCACTAAACAATCTCCCTGTTTGAAGTATGGTGGAGATTGCGAGGATTGATCAGGGACCGTCGCCGGAATTATTATTACCTACAACTAATTAATAATATTTTTGAGAATTGAAACGATGAAAAATCAAAATATGTATAATATATTATTTAAATTATGAATCACGTGATAAACCTGTAGTTGTATAACGTTTTTTTAACAATTTTTTTTACATTTTATTATACCGCTTTGTCAGCGTGACTAATATGTATATTCAGGCCACAAATTACAGCTTTCTAGTACTAAGAGTCTCTGAGCTAGGCTGCGGACGGACGGACATGGCGAAAGAATAAGGGTTCCTAGTTTGACTACGGAACTCTAAAAAACAATAAAATAACTGTCAGTTGTTTGACAGTTGCCGCAGTATGCGCGCTGAAAATATAATGTTTTACCAAATCATCATTTTACAAACTTTTATTTTGCAAAGCGATACTTCCCGCGGCATTCTTTTATATTTTTTGTCGTCAAAAGTCTTACATTACCTTACTTATTTAACAAGCCTAGGTATGTCACCTTTTTAATATGTAATGGTTTGTAAAATGATATAGTTTGTCACATGATGATTTGGTAAAAATTCGGGATACCGTTTAAAACATATAACCGCATCAAAATCCATTTCGTGGTTTAGGAGATAACGGATTTAGGTGCAGACAAACAGAGAGACGTGGAAAGTGACGTTCTGAGGCAGTATACGAAATATTTCCGATTTCGCTGATTTACGTGATTTTACAGTTGAAATACTTTACTTCAACAAGTTTTAATGCGCAACACGAAAGATAATTTCGATTTTCAACGAATTTATCAGCTACTTTTTTGTTTTTATTATTTTATTTTGATTAATCGACCTGAAACCGGCGACTGTTTTGTGAATTTTGCTGTTAGAGGTTTAGAATATCGCATATTCACGAATCGTTTTGACATCTAAAAGGTATGAAAAAGTTACTATATATATATATATGTGTAAAAGTCTTCTAAAAAAAATTTGAAATACTTTTTATCATTTTTTTTGTGTACAAACATTATTAACTTGGTAATTTTTTATAGAAAATCGGCAGAAAAGTTGTTTTTGATTTCAACCACTTAAAACTCTTGTGCAGTTCAAAATCAATTGATTAAATGACCTTCAAAAAATGAAAACAAAAACCAATATAGGTATAATGTTTTAAAACAACCTAAATCTCGCATAATAATACTCGACAAAATTAAAAAAGTAGCTCATTCATTCGTACGTAATTTATTCGATCATAACTGAAATGATATTTTATGATGTGCATTAAAACTTATAGAAAAGCAGTATTTTAACTGTAAAATCACAAAAAGAAGCAATGAGCCGAAATTTTGCATACGGCTTCTTAAGCGACGAATAGTATGTAAAGATAAAAATTCCAATTCAAATAATTTATTCAGTTAAGTGGTCACATGAGGGCTTTTTACTCGTGGATAATATGGAGTGAATCTAACAGTCTAGCGCTTCTGACAAGACCATCATTGAAGAGAAACGCAGTAAGAAACTCCAGCAGAAGATAATTAAATTTAAATATATATATATATTTATACAGGGCGTCCCACGGCTATGCCACATGGAAGGAAAGTACCTTGAATATTGTAGATGGAACATTTTACTGAAAGAAGACATTATTGTAATTTAAAAAATAATTTAAACTGCATTCATAGATATTTAAATAATTACATGGTTGAACCGGGAATCGAACCCGTTACACGAGAAAAATAATTAGCATGTAGCTTTATCATACCGATCGAAAGGCTTCATCATAAGGATTATTTTTTGCTAAATAACATAGTGTCAGAAATAAAAGGAAGACCATGAATTTTACCATTTTTATACAAAATTAATCAATTTATCAAATGCTCAAAATGAGTTCGTTCCTGTTTAATACAAAGTCGCACTCTTTTGATTATTTCGCTCCCTGACGATTTTTTGATCTTGTTGTGGTGGTATTTAGAGTAATACGTCTAAGTTCTGTTTGAGCTCGTGGACACTTTCATACTGGTTCTTGTAAACTAAATTATGGACTTATCCCATAAAAAAAAATCCAAATTTATCTATCTCTCTATCTATCAGCTTTTCATTTTCTGAACAAAATTTCACATCAAATGTTAAAATTCATGGTCTTCCTTTTATTTCTGAACTATTTTATTTCACAAAAAATAATCCTTATGATGAAGCCTTTCGATCGGTATGATAAAGCTACAGGGTAATTATTTTTCTCGTGTAACGGGTTCGATTCCCGGTTCAACCATGTAATTATTTAAATATCTATGAATGCAGTTTAAATTAATTAAAAATAATGACTAGGAGAACAACAAGACGAAGTCTCTACGTCACCTCCCGTCACGTCGTCATCTACGTGTACGACTTATAACTTACTAGCTGTTGCCCGTGACTCTATTCGCATAGAAAAATAAAACATAGATGACACTCACAAATAACGTGGCTTCCTATTGGTAAATAGTTATTTGTGCAACAAGGGAGGAAAGTTGGTTTTTGCTGCGAGTGTTGATTTTGAACTCCGAACAAGCGAAGGATTTAATCAAGAAAAAATATTAGAATCCTGAGTGGATCGAGGGATTCAAGGACACGAGATGCAAATAACTTTGGACTCGTATTGCACATACAATTTTTCACCTTAACAGCGAGAAAATATAACGTAAAGTTAAATAAAGACATGTTAAAAATAAAACGACATCCCCCAGCCGCCCGCGCGCCGCTTCTATTGTGAACAAAAATTAAAAAGTTGCTTTGTGTCACGCTCGCAGCAAAATTTGAATTTTGCTCACTGTCTTGAAACAGCAAAACCACTTTGAGGTGCTAAGGTGAAAAGGATTCAGTGGATCCAGAGATTACCTCTTTATAATATTATTTTAGACTGTCTTTTTCAGAATCCTCTTTTTTTTATATCACAAGACAATGTCACACAAATAGACCTAGTCCCAAACTAAGCTCTAGGCTTGTACTATGGGCACTAGATAACGATAATCTTACTTATATAGGGAAATATATATACTTAAATACGTAGAAAACATTCAAGACTCAGGAATAAATACTCGTGCTCATCTATAATATCTGTCCTTACCGGAATTTGAACCCAGGACGCCTAGCTTAGAAGGCAGAGTCACTACCAACTATGCTAGCGTGTCGGCTATAGATATTGTTCATGACCCGGCAGGTAAATTCAAAAGCAAGTTGATTTTACATCTCAATCAATGTTATTACTAGTGATCGTTATCAACGTCCTATAATGGTAGCAAAGTATGGTTGACAAAAAAAACAAATAACGAAGTATATTAAACATTATATATTTTACAAATTATGAGATTTATATACATATTTATAACAACAAATCCAAATTATAGTGAATAAATTACTAAAATTTGTTCAACAGATTTGGCTGTCAGTCGTTCACGTCGATTGAAAAAAAAACATTTTAAATAGCTAAATGACCTTTCTACGTTAACAGAAGTCACAGGAAGGAAATTTAAGTCTTTAAAATATTGCACACTATTTTTATTCACACCTTCCGGCATATCCACCTCTTTACCTTCAATCAGCTGCTGCACAACGCTTACCAGTACTGTAACCCGGGTTTTTCTTTAGGACATATTTTAGTTTAAAATAAACTTCCTTGCCCTTGGGATTTAATCTCAACTTTGCCATTTGTTTTATCATTTCCGAGATATTTTTTAATGAACTTTTCAGTTCTAGATTTGGATCCTCCAGCAATTGAATTGACTTGGCGATAATATCGAAGTTTGTGTCAACGAACAATAAATCTGATTATAAATTGCGATCACGGAAAATTTTCTTGGCGTCGACAATTGTTCTTGCTTCACGTGAATCTAACGCATTGATCACAGTCTTGATTTCATTAAAATATTTCTTGTAATATGTAGCAGCATTTAACCATGTTCCCCATCTGGTTATCAGTGGTCGTGGAGGAAGAGGAATGTTTGGATACATCATTCGGATTTTTTTCGTTCTAGATGGAGCTTTACGGAAAACTTTTTTTACGCAGTCTATTAATTTGTTGATTTTAGGGTAAAGACTTCTCACTTTTTCTGCGACGCGATTCAGTCCGTGTGCGAAACATGTTACATGTGTTAAATTTGGATATTCCTGTGTAAGACATTTACCCGCCTTGAGCATGTATGATCCAGCATCAGTTACAAAAAACAGTAATTTTGTCTAAGTTCTCATTCATTATATTGATGGCCCCAAAGATCTTTAAGCGTTTCGTTTACTAGCCTGGTTGTAGTTAAATAATTGGTTTCTTCCAGAACCTTTGATGCAAAAAAATACATTTTTGTGCTTGTTCCATCCAATGACTGGATCAAAACGTTTGCCACTTTTTTCCCACATGAATCGGTTGTTTCATCAACGCTAAGGCAAATCGTTTTATTTTGTAGTTCCTGCCTGATTTGGTCCTTTTTTTTGCTCGTAAATTTTAGGAAGATATTTCAGCCTTATATTAGATTCACTGGGTAAATTGACGCTATTTCCATATTTATTGTTTAAAATATTTTCCATAAAATTTCGAAATTTCGGGTTGTTTAGTTTTGACCACGATATGTTACAATGAACCATAAATTCAGTCAAATCATTGTTAAACTGTTTTTGTCCATCTTTCATTTTGTGTTTTTGGTGAGAATCAGTTTTCATATGCCGGTCCAATTTAGATAAAGAGGGATGAAATGTCGAATCACACAATTTACAAAATAACTTACTGTTTTTGATATTGATATTACAAACAGTACATCGCGTGGCTTTATACGTCGTAATAAAATACGGGTATTGTGTCAAATCCATGCTGTCAATGTAAATACTGTGATCATACGTGCACTTTATGAGGACTCCATTAAAATACTTGAATATCCACTCTAGATACGATATGCATTAGTTTATTTAGATAAACACGTCGCGTAGTGTAATTAGATTTTCAACTACAGTTATATTTTGATGACATTTTATGTCATTTGACGTACACTGTTTTAAAAATATATTAGGGCGGAAAAGGTTTTGTACCGTAAGGATTTATATCTAATCTTTAGAAGGTAAGTATTTATTTTATGGTTAAGATCAAAAGTAAACAATCAAATGTGTTTGTTTTTTCTGCCAACCATACCATTTGCTACCAAAAGTGGACGTTGATAACGATCACTGGTTATTACTGAGATAGGAGAAGAAGAATTGATAGAAGGTGAAAAATTGTATGTGCAATACGAGTCCAAAGTTATTTGCATCTCGTGTCTTTGAATCCCTCGATCCACTCAGGATTCTAATATTTTTTCTTGATTAAATCCTTCGCTTGTTCGGAGTTCAAAATCAACACTCGCAGCAAAAACCAACTTTCCTCCCTTGTTGCACAAATAACTTACCAATAGGAAGCCACGTTATTTGTGAGTGTCATCTATGTTTTATTTTTCTATGCGGACAGAGTCACGGGCAACAGGTAGTAAGTTATAAGTATGCTAATAACATATACCTAATAAAGTATGAATAATAGAATATAGTTACAAAAATACTAGTTAGATATTAAATTTTAATGATATACATTTTTAATTTCATGTTATTTGATTCATGTTTTATTATGTTTGTTATAGATTTAATTTTTCTAAGGCGTGTACACCTGTAAGAGTAGGATTAAGTGAAACATAATTATAAGCGAATGTACCTGCAAACTGTAACCTTAATTAATACGCAATAAATTTCAATAAAAAAGAAGAAGAAGGAGACTGAGATAGGGAACACGCATGAAACACAGAATTGAGTTTCATTGATACGATCCAGGAGAAAATGTAAAAAAAGCTTAAAAAGGCAATACACTAAGTCTGCCCTCCTAAGCTAAAACACAGTATGTCAGATTCAATTGCCAAAGTAGATTCAATCTTCTCTTGTTAGTAATAAGGTTTTGATTGCTACAGGAGACTTATTTGACATACTACTATTTGGCTTAGCAGGGCAGAAGTCTTGACCTGTTTATTCAGACTTCATATGGTTTAGATTGTCATTTTCGGCATCCTCATTTCATTGACGTATTATTGAAATTCAATGATATTGGCTTAAAATTCTAATTTCAAAAATAATTGCGAATTCCTTTATAAGGTATATTTTAAACATGGAAAAACAGCTGTGACGTAGTCTTTTGCAGAGGTCTGAACTATGACTTTTTAAAGCCTCATATCTTATGAAAAAAAATCATTAGCCCTCTCGTTCATAGCACTTTGCAGAGAGAATAAGTTTTTTTTCTAATCTAGCAAACCCATTTGTGCCTAACCTAACACAATGTCAAATAAACCCTCTGCGACTGACGTGACGTCTATCAGACACCGCCAAAAAAAAAAGCTTTATAGCGTGAAATAGGTCTGTATCGCTCAGCAACCTCTCTAAAGACTCGGGCATTATAAACTAACCTATGTTAAAAACGCCAGATTTTTTTACCTTGTTCAAGTCAATGTCATTTTTTTTTATTTAGTACCCCATATACATGCTTATTATAAATTCCACATGAAAATTAAATAATCATGCTATACACTTAATAAACTTAATAAATGACGTCTGACAGACTCCACTTCAGTAGAATGTTTCTAAAAAGTCACCACAGTTGCAGAGGGTAAATAACAACCAAATAAATATTTAGGTCTTTTGTATTTATCTTTATTTTTTGTGTATTGCTATGGTACTTGGGTACAACATAATCTTATTTAACAAGTTAAGTGTACTCATTCGCTAAAGATAGTCCATTATTGATATTAACAGATGTGGATAGGTGCCTAATTGATTGAGCATTATGCGTCAGTTATTTTATTACATTGGAAACTGTTCTTCGTTTAAGTGCATGTAATGTATGTTGGTATTGCATAGTAAAGCCTGACAAGTTTCTATTTGGCCCTATTTCAATACAAGTTTGTATTGAATAGGGCCAAATAGAAACTCTTTAGGCTTTAATAATAATTAATAAAACTTCAACGTGCTTCTGTTTCTCTTGCAATTGTTTAAGAGGACTCCGTGGGATTGTGTTTTCTAATAAACGAAAGTATTATCTTAAAATCTAAGAGCGCTTTACTGTTGTACAAATCAATTCACAATTTATAGAGACTATGAAATAACAACAATTTTATTGAACTATGAGTGAGCAACTTAACGGAAAAAAGTGGCCACCTTTCTCCGTTAAGTTGACTACACGAAGGTTAAACGTTATTAAACTGTGTCTTGTATGCCATATATTGCGTATTAATTTGTACAACAGTAAAGCACACTTAGATATTAAGAAAATACTGAAATTAATTAGAAAACACAATAAAACTAATGGGGGCGCCACTGGATGCTCGACGCCATCTTGGAAAGTTAAAAACTCCGACGGCAATCCCTTCTCTGAGAGATGATGTCTCTTAAACGGTCTAATCGGTTTTTAAACCATCCTAAGTAGACCTGAGGGGCTATTGTCTAACGCACTCGCAATCGCAACCGGCTTCAAAGTGGAGCAATTGTTTTCATATTGTATGCAGACGAGCGTTCGATTTTCAAAATGAAAACGATCGTGATTGCGAGTGCGTTAGACAATAAGCCCTCGGGATTATCTTAGTGTGAGAGTTACAATGCCACAGATAATCAGACACAAATACACGAGTTCTTTAAAACTTTTAATTAAGTTGGGACTCTGCACTTCTTTGTGAGCGGAAGGGGCGTTTGACAACGGCTGACTGGCTGTTCACAATGGAGTGTTGGCCCCTCTGATGAATTATTGAATTTGGGGTGCGGCAGGACTGGCAGGACAATCATGAAAGTCATATAAATGCAGTTGAAATGCGCTCTTTGCGTAGTATGTGTGGTGTAAAACTGATTGATAGGATAAATAATGAAAAGATCAGAGAGAACTATGGACTGAAAGAGGATGTAGTGACTAAGATTGAAAAGGGCATGTTTTGATGGCTCGGTCATTAGGAAAGGATAGATGAAACAAGATTGACGAAAGAGATATACAGCGTAAAAGTTTACTCACTTTCACACTGTAAGGGTTGGAAGTGGCCGCTCTAGGCATACTTTTTTGAATCAAATCGGAGAAATACTGGAAAAGGGCTGAATCTTAAGTACCCGAAACCGACGTGCATGCATGAATGTGGAAAAAGTGAAAGAGATTGGTCTGGACCGTAGCAGGTGGAAAGAAGTGGTCTCTGCCTGCCCCTCGAAGAAACAGCTCTCTAACTAAACAGCTAGTCTAGTTGATAGTGATTCTGCCAGGTGCCGGCCTATTAAACTTGTAAAATTCCTTTTTTGTCGGAGGTAAAAAAATGGAGGTAGAGAAGGAACCGGGACACCTGACACCTGATGCTAAGTGATACATAAACATAAACACACCAGGAAAAGTGCGCCTTGACCCTTTCAAAAAAAGAATTTAATTAATCTGCATGCGGCCTTGTACTTCCCTTTAAGTAGGGATTAATATCGTCCCCTGCATGTCGGCCCTACCTGCCGCCCCCAGTCTGAAACTTAACCCTCGTTGGGGTAGCTAAAGCATTTTCGATGTGCAATTTAATTGAAGAAAGATTTAATTTTACAAATTGTATCGTTATGGATTTGAAATCACGATGTTGTAAATCACGCGGTATCGTAATTGCTCGGAAAAGGTCAAAAATGCGTTGATTTGTCTATTGGAAAAGCAAGACCAATACATACTTTACCAGCAAAAAAAGATGTCACATCTAGGGCTCTATTGTACTAGGTAAAAGTATATTGCTTTTCACATGTTATCCTATTTGTTACCTACTTACTTGACAAAAATGGCACACGAGTTAAGAGGACTGTGAAGCAAAAAAAATCCGTACAAAATACGATGATGTTTTTCTCCCCTTAAACGTGCGATTGTAACGATTTTTGAATACGTTGTAGATATTATGAAAAACTAGTTCTGTACGTTTTCCTTTCCAAGAAAATATATATGGGAAAGAAAAAAAAACAAAAGAGGAAACGTATGGACCTAGATTTTCATAACATCTACAAAATATTCAAAAATCGAGGAAATCCGATAAGATTTAGGGGGTGAGAAACGTTATCGCCTGAGCTAAATTTGTATGGATTATTTTATTGTGGATGTCGTAAGAGACGACTAAGGGAATAAAGGCTTGCAGTACTATTAGGCGATGGGCTTGCAATCTGTCACTAATAATTACCTACACTGGTAATTATTCTCTTAGCCTGATTTTGCAAAATGTGGTTACAGAATTACCAACAAGTTTTTCTGTAGCTCTGCCTACCCCACTCTGGGAATGAAGGCGTGATGGTAGGTATTTTGATAACTTCGCGATTTTAGCATCGCTTCACAATCCTCTTAAAAACAATACGTTGACCTTGCCAAAGGTGTAATAGATACCCTGGAACATCACCTATTATATCTAGAGTGTTCGAGATTACTCGATGGTCGTTTTTAAATCAGTTCAAACTCTATTGTCTATTAGCATAAAAGATATGTACATAGGTCTATTGGTATACATTTCTCCCTTTTACGGCAATAGATGGCGCTGCGTGAAGTTTGACTTGGTTTATATTATTATGAGTTTCAATAAATTTGTTATTAATCCCAGTAAAGATGGATGTGTTGCATGATTCCCCTTGCTTCTTAGTGGTCACGCTATCTTTTTCTTCACTTGTAACTAAAACAATGGAACGTTTCTTCATAGAAAGCTAGTATAATCAAGATGGTTCTAAGCCGACTTTAGATTTAGCCTGTTTATTGTAAAGAACCTTAATAACGTTATGAAAAATATCGATATCACAACGCATTAAATTTTTTATTAAATATGTCGATATTTTCTCATAACATTATGCTACATCTCAACGAAGTCAACATCGTAACAAAACCAAAATAACTCTGATTGTGAATAATTACTTTCGATCGACCGAGCTAAATCATATGAACCCGCTCTCGACGCGTAATGCGGGTAAGCTCAGAATGCACGCCCGAATTGTTTTCAAACTCTGACGAGACAACTTCATCTCGCCGGTTTATAATTGGTTCGTCCAGTTTAAAAGCTAGTGGCTAAAAATAATAGGGCACATGAATGAAAAACAGAATTAAGTTAAGTAAACGTAAAATAAGCATATAAATCGCAAAACACTAAGTTTTGACCCGTCTTCATGTTATATAGTATCAAAACTTGTTTTAAGTTTAAGATCACTCTCATTTTATTTACGTGATATTGGCTTAAACATAGTAATTTCTGCAATAAATACAAAACTTGATAAAACCGTATATTTTCATGGAACATCAGCTATGACGTCACTCCTGTCATGGATTTAAAGTGTTTTTGCAGGGAGTCTGGACTAAGACTATTAAAACTTCATATAATATAAAAAGCAACACGACAATTTCGCGTATACAGTTATCCCTCTCTTTCATAGCACTTTCCAGAGAGAGTAAGAGGATGAATTATACATGTTTCCCTATTGCCTTCCAGGACACACCCGGTTTAGTCGGGTCCACGCCGTTGGTGCGCTTGTTTGCTTAATACGTATCGAACAACGCGCATCGATGCTATCACAACCCTAGAGGCCGTTTGGCAATAGCAAACAGAAGCTAATAAAGGAATGGAGATGAATTACTTTTTTATTTACGCTGTGACAGTGGTTTAATTTAGCTATCCCTTTGACTGGCCGAATTGTGAACTTACTGAGAGGGGTCCCATTCATATCAGGTTGCTAGGATTATACCTAACATTAGATCAAAGCGATTGGGGTGACTAGTTTTATAAGCGTTTTAGGGCTTCGTTGCCTACGAAACCCTTATAGTTCCACCATGTGCATCTGTTCCTCTTTGTGTAATATACTCAAAGACTGTTATTTGGCATATCTATTTATTTGTTGACCAAAATTACATTTGACGTATAATTTTAGAATCTTTCATTTCGCGTTAAACGTATTTGTGTATTAACCATTACATAGGTTAGACTTTTGACCACATAATATTGTAAAATAATGCGACGGGAAGTAATTGGCCAAATGTAAGTTTGTAAAATGATATAGTTTGCCAAATGATCATTTGGTAACATTACGGAACTTAAAAAAAAAAGACATCGAATGAAGTGTCATTGAATAGCTCTTCAAAATCATTATGCACGTGTTATATAATTAATATTTAAATTTGGGGGATTAATTAGGACATGTTGAAGGCGAAATGTTTAATTTTCGCTCGAGTTACATGTTCCCTACTGCTAAAACTATGTACATACACACATAAAATCACGACTTCATTCCCAGAGTGGGGTAGGCAGAGCTACAGAAATACCAACAACTCTAAAAATACTTGTTTATAATTTTGTAATCACATTTTGCATAATCAGGCCAAGAAGTTTACTAGTGTATTAGTAACAGGTTGCAAGCCCATCGCCTAGCAGTACTAGAAGCCCTCATGTAAGATTATAATAACATTTAATTAAAAATAATGATTAGGAGAACAACACAATGAGGTCTCTACGTCACCTCTCGTCACGTCGTCTACAAGTACGACTTATAACACACAAGCTGTTGCCCGTGACTCTGTCCGCGTATAAAAATAAAACAGCCTATGACACTCACAAATAACGTGGTTTCCTAATGGTAAATAGTTAGTTAAGCGTAGTCTATACAAACCACAAAGGCGAAAAAAGTTCCGTTGTACGATGAAAAGTATCCTAACAATTGTATGGATAATATTTGTGGCACAACGGAAAAGTTTCATACAAAATTTAATTGCGAGAGTTAGCGTGCCTAACTTTTTGGAACTTATATACCCAAAATTCATAAACAGAGGACGGAATTTCTCATGGCAAAAATTTAAATGTCATAGGGATAGAACGTAGTATTTTATCGACTATCGACTAGTAGTTCTGGTTCAAGTAGCACAAGATCTTTTACCAAATAGAATTATACCTCCTATCGATTCATTACACTTAGCAAAATAATTTACTAATATTAACAATGCCCTCAGATAGCGGTCTTTTAGATTAATATAGGTTTTGGTAAATGTAGGTGTAGTTTTCATTATTATTGAATAGTTCTATGTCTACATTTATTTATTTTTCAATTTGTTATTTATCAACCGTTAATACCTAAAGTCATGTGTTTTAGACAAATATAGCATAACTTTTACAAATGAATTCTTAAAGCTTCATGTATTGTTGAAAACAATAAGTAAAAGCGAATGAAGAATGACATTTACATACATACATACACATACATACATCACGCCTGTTTCCCAGAGGGGTAGGCAGAGACCACTTCTTTCCACCTGCTACGATCCTGACAAAGCTCTTTCGCTTCTTCAGACACATTTACATTCTTAATCTAAAAGCAAAACTAAAATAACCAAGAGATTAGTGATTACACAATATCGATAACTGGAAAAGTCGATAAAGCACAATGCTCTATCCGTATGACATTTCAATTTTGCCATGACAAATTCCGCCCTCTGCTCATAAAAATATCTGAAATGAAAGCACATTATATCGAACTTGAATCTTGAGGCTTGATTGGTTCCTGAGATACGGGTCATACACAGATTTAGGTTACCGTCTTTCCTGTGGACACACTGAAAGTTAACGTTTTTAAGGCCTAATTTTCTAGCTAAGCCCTTTCCCACAAAACGCCGTCAGGACTGCTTTAGTCCTATCATATAAAAACATAAGTTATACAGGGTGGGAACGAGTAACCCGCCAAATTTTAACCATCGATTCTAGAGCCTATTTGGAGTATATAATGTGGTATAACATAAAGTCCAATAAAGCATAATTTCCGAGATTTTTATTATTTGAAAAAGAATTCCATAGTTAATCTAATTTGAACTCTGTAACCTTAACCTAAAGCATTATTTACTAAGAAATTGATTACATTAATTTATGTTGTACGTTGATGATATTGCTATTTACAACATGAATCTTTCTAGTAAATAATGCTTAAGGCTAGGTTAAGGTGAGAGAGTTCAAATTAGATTAACTATGGAATTGTTTTTTAAATAATAAAAATCTCGGAAATTATGCTTTATTGGACTTCATGTTATACCACATTATATACTCCAAATAGGCTCTAGAATCGATGGTTAAAATTTGGCGGGTTACTCGTTCCCACCCTTTATGCACACAAGCTCTTAATTATTGACCACAGGAGGGACAACTTTTGTTTTTAAGTGTGTATGACCCTTATACATGTTGTTTTTTGAGACAGTTTTTACACGGCTGGCCATCAAGGAGTGTAATCGTCGGAGAAAGCGCAATACGGCGTAACTAACAAATTAAATAAGTTGAAGAATGTGCCTTACTGACTTACATGTTAAGGTGTATTTTGCAACTTATTCAATTTGTTAGTTACGCGGTATTGCAGTTTCACCGACGTAATGTTTTCAGGATTCTGGGTACAGTTTTGTGGAACATTATCTTGTAAGTTCTCAGCCTACATTATTTCTTGATTCACTTTAACGCATGGAATTCGTGTGTTTTTTTGGGATTTTAGCAACGGCCTCGGAACTTTACTCTAAGCCAGGGTTTTTCTTAACTTGCAATGTTTGTTTAGTTAGGTCAAATATTGATCAATTTTGATCCAGTTTAGGAAACAAAGTCCAATCACCTTTACTCTTAAATACAATTCTTGATTTTGATACCAGTTAAAATGATCTTTTCACTTTTCTCGCTCTAAAAGTCTCAAAATAACCATATAGAGGTAGACTGAAGTGACTCCCTAGGGACTAAAATACTTTGTCTTTTTTATTTCCTTACTAGCGGCCCGCCAGCGGTTTCGCCCCGCTGCAAATTTCTGACTTTCCCGATGCATTTTCAGTTTTTTGTTTCATAAGAACCTTCTTCTGACAGTAACAAACACAATAAAAAAAGGATTAGTGAAATCGGTTCAGTTGGTCTCGAGATTTGGCGCTTAGCAACACATTCAGCGATTCATTTTATTATACCTCGTAAGACCCAACGGCCTAAATTTAAAACATTTGTCAAAGTGACTTTAGACTTTAGTTAACTTACACAAGGTTCTTTTTTGAACTAGTAAAATTTGACGTGGGCCTCAGGAGGATAGAGAACTAATTCTTAGCTTGAAAACCGTCGTCGGAGTGCGCGGTGGAGCCGGTGGGGGGTAGGCTGGGGCTGGGCATACAACCACCACTGCCAGTCTTCGTTTCGGAAATATTGTGTATGGACTATTTGTTACGTTCTAACCCCAAAAAGAACTCTGTTGCTGTCTCGTTCTGCTTTACAGTGACGGGTTGAGAGTAAAAATGATAGCCCTATTGAACCTTTTGGCGACTAAGGTCTATAAGTAAAAATGAATAGGTAAAAAATATGAATAGAAAGAAAATTGTAGAGAAGGATTTATTGACTTAGTATAAAAATGCCGACATTCAAATACGTAATTATTTGAAACTAGGTAGTGTCGTGTCAATAAATACCTACTTCTCTCCAATTTTCTTTCTAGTAATTTTTATACCTAGTCTTTTTTTCTTATCGACCTTAGTCGCCAAAAGGCTATAAAATTGTAATTTTTTACGAGTCTATGTTAAAACTATTACTTTGTTATTACAAAAAACTTAGGCATACCTAGTATATACCGTATAAATTTTTGTAATAACACCATAATAATTTAAAATATATTTAATCGATATCGAATTTAAAAGTAGTGTTTAACTTGAGACTATAAAGCCATAACGACACTCCAAGTTCATCCGATAAATATCTCGTGTCATAATGGCTTCTAAGTTGAACAATCTACTAATATTCTCTTTAGAATTCAATTGCCTTTATTATGTACCAATTATGAATGGAACAACGGGTCTGACGAGGGTTACGTAGACCTACCTTCACAATTTTATTATTATCAACATTTGGCAGACTCATGTACAGTCAAGTTCAAAAGTATGTATACACATTAGTACCTTGTCACTTTAATCGCTTGGATAATTTCATATGGCAGTTTAAACATGACGTTAAATAGACAAGGTACTAAAGTGTATACATACTTTTGAACTTGACTGTACTTGCGCGCGGTAACAAAAGGGAGTACGCGGGGAGGCGAGTCGCGGACTCGACATGTGTAATCTCCCTTAGTCGGCACCCTCTAATTGCAAGCGGTGCACGTGTTATTTGTAGCAAAATTTAATACCTGCTCATGTCTATCTCGCACGTGCATAAAGTTTTATAGTATTTGTTCTGTTTAAAACCGTTAATCTTCAGCAAGGGTTGATAAAGAATTAACATTTCCACCGATTTCCACTAGACCGGTAAGTTATTTTCTCATCACCTAGATTTAAAATTAATTTCCTAAGGAATAAGTAGAAAATATATATCTATGCAATTATATTTATTTATTTATTTATAACTCGCTTCATAAATGTATAATATTTTAAGGGGTGTTTGTTGTAGGTTTACGCAGTAGCGGGTTGGTCTTAGACTGTCTAGAATGCAATAAGTCTACTAGGATTTTTTCTTATCACACATATACATTGTTTTTTTTTTTTCATTTTACCTCTGTCACAGCAAAGTCAACGAAGCCCCGCATACCGGGGCTCCTACTCCTGGGCGATTTGCCTTTCAGGAATTTGCAGTTAACTAACGAACCTAACCTACCCTAACACGCAAACGAAGTGATCATTTTGCTTCTCGGACATTTTGAGATGTACTTAAGCTTAGATATAAGCAAAAATCCTAGTACCTAGTCATATTGTGTTATGTGAGACCAATGTGCAGTGGCGGCATGCATTCAAAGACAAAGGAGTTCGATTTCTGGTAGGTTTTCTTAATACTGTGCCACCGTGTTGAGACTATAGATTTTAAGAAATTTATAGTCGATAACAAAAACTTCTTTAAAAATATTTTTATGACAGAACCTTTTTTACAAGGCTTCTTACAAAGTGAAGGAGATTAATACCTGTTTTATCTTTATCTGTCATTGTAACCAGGGACTCGCCATTCATCGATAAAAGCCTTTGAAAGACTAACCTCTCAATAGAATACCCCACTAAAAGAATAACCTCTTGGTAAGAAATATATGACTAAGCTATTTGTTAAACTAACCATTCACTATAAGGGAAACCTTGACAGCTAAAGCACAAATAACCCTTATAAATAGCGCTTTAAAAAGCATATTGAACGGCTTTTGCAAGTAAAACGCTTATAAAACCCATTCGAAAGCCCTTGAATGGGATAGCGGGTTAAAAAGCAAATCGAACGGCTTTTAATCGATACGACTTATCAAAGTCAAACCCTTATAAAATTCCATTTGAAACCCCGAATGAGTTAGCGGGCCGGTCCCTGGTTGTAACATTTGAATGCAACAGAGAAGGACAAAGCACGGATTAACTGCTTCACAGTTACATCGCGTTTTAAGGGCAGGACTTCTATTCAATTGCGTTATAACGATATCGTGTTTGACGTGTTTTAGAATCGTTTATGTCACAGTCGCCATTATTGTAAATGACATAAGAGTTATCAAAACGTTGACAATACGGAAACACGTCAAAGACGATATCGTTATTACCGTGCAGAATCCCAGCCCTGTAGATATTTTAATAAAGTTTAGTATCGATCTTTATTGTCGGTAAGGCACGTTAAATAATTAAATAGGCATTGATAAATTGTTAAACCCTTCTTTGTTTGCACGCCAGTTACTTGAAACAAATGCTTTAAAATCGTATTTTAGAAAGTAACAGGGCAAGCTACTATCGAACAGGGCTCGGATACCGGTTGAATTTTCAAACCGTTGCCATGTACTTGCCGCAAAACCTTTTCATTTGGGTTCCGTTCGCATAAACCGGTTTAAATAACCGGTTTTTGGAGAAAACTTTGTATACAATTATTTACAAATTAACCGGTTTAACCAGACGCACGTCACGCACCATAAACAAGCTCCGCTTAGTGTTTTATTCAGTGCATAACTTTTGGCGTCTCGACTCGCTACTCGTGGATCAAACCGGTTAATTGAGGTTAAAATAAGGTTCTTAAAACGTTCGCGTTCCCTGGTAAAAAGCAAAACCGAAATACACCGGTAACATCCGGTATTTTTAAAACCGGTTCCTAGCACTGCTAGCGAAGATGCAAACGCTACTAGCGTTTTTTATTTTCTTTCGCTCAAAATGTATGCAATGACAGTGGATCACGTGGTTTATCGTAACACACGAGAATGTCATCCTGAATAATAGAAAAGAGAAACATGAGTAGCGTTTGCATCTAAGCCAGGGCCCCAGGGAGTTACTTAATGCGAACAGTCTGAGACCCTAGTGATGCGTTCGCTAACTGGCGTTTCTATTCGTTTGGTTTTAAAACCAATCTTGTCACGGGTAGATCTCGTGACTTTTTGTATGGCGTGATACCAGTGATGCGATTGGTTTAAAAACAAAACGAATAGAAACGCTAGTTAGCGAACGCATCTTGGCTAAGGCCTCTGGTCTTAGGGCTTGTTTACGGGACGAGGGGCGTCGCGCGTTGCATGCGGCTTGACCTCACGCGGCGCGTCGGGTGTTTTTTAGGGTAGTCAAACTAGGAACCCTTATAGTTTCGCCATGTCCGTCCGTCCGTCCGCAGAATAGCTCAGAGACTCTTAGTACTAGAAAGCTGTAATTTGGCATGGATATACATATGAGTCACACCAACAAAGTGGTAAAATAAAATATTAATTATTATTTTTTGTGTACTGAGTGATGGCACGTTACTTGAGGATGTATTTTTTTTTTCTTGTCTTCCCCCATAGTGTAGGGTGTCGTTGGAGAGGTTTTTCAAGAATATTGTAGGACTGTCAAAACAATTTATCGATCAAGGGATCCGTTTATGAAATATAAAGCTTTAAAGCTCTAATCTTTATTAAAGTCAAGTGTCACAGCCAAAAATAAAAAAACTAAAAATCAAAAAAAAAACTTAAATAAAAGCGCACATAACGAACTTAAAAGGAAAACTATCACGACTAAGTAGACGTCATTGGTTCTTGAGATACAGGCGACTAAAGTGTTCACAAGTACTAAAATCATCTAAGACGGCACCAAATGACTTTTAATCAGAAATAAAAATTTTTTTTTTTTTTTTTATGATTGTAGTACTTAACGGCTTCGGAACCCTACACTGAGCTTGGTCCGACATGCTCTTGCCGGTTTTTCCGTTCACAGAAATGCGGTGCGTGCGTCGGCGTCGTCACATGCACCTTCACAAACATACAGACAATGCCGGGCGTGAAACTGCGAGTGGTGCGGGGCAAGTATAGTCCATTCGCTTAGATAGTGTCGTCGCCCTTGTATAGCGATGCCTTGGCACGTGCCGCCTTTTGTCAAAGGATGCTGCCGCGTAAACAAAGAATGCGAACGGCGTACCCGCTATTTAATTTGGCAGTTTACATCGAATTAAATTTAGTGTTTTATTGCAATTACCACAAGTGTGTAGCGATCCTATCGAAGTGAATGGACTTTACCGCCGTTATTGACGCGGGCGACGCTGCAGTTAACGCTGTATTTGAAGCAAACGCGTGTAGAATCGCTTCACTGTAAACGTTTTAATACAACGCTATTATAATTATGTTTGAATCCTGGGAGTGATTCTCTCAACACAGCGCTGCGTAGATGTTATAGGTGAAGTTTTATCCGGCCAGTTTAACAAGTCCCGTCGGAGCGTACAAAACACATTTTAGCGCGTGCCTTCTCAATTAGGCGGCAGGCAGTGCGTCGAGTTCAGTGTCATATAAAGCTGCCTAATGTGTTTTGTACGCTCCGACGGGACTTCTTAAACTTGCCGGATAAAACTTTACCTATAAGATCGACGCAGCGCTGTGTTGAGAGAATCACCCCCAGATTAATTTTTATCTGGCAAGTTTGAGAAGTCCCGTCGGAGCGTACAAAACACATTTTAGCGCGTGCCTTCTCAAAAAATTTCGCTGCAATAATAAATAAATAAAATAATATAAATATTTAAGTGGAGCTCCCATACAACAAACGTTTGCAATTTTTAGCTCTATATTAACCCGTGGAGCGCCCACATTAACCCTTAATAGGGCAGAGGCCATATATTTACCACATTACAATAAGCTGAAATGAAACTTTAAGTACTACCTACGTTTTATGATGCAATTTCAATTGTATTTTACTCAAATATAACATCATCCATTATTACTCTTTAGAGACTTGCGATTCCATCACTGTATTTAATTTTGGTCTAGATTTTTTACTTAAGGCCCTATTAAGGGCTATGTGTTCGTAACGATATTTGAATTTGGAAATCAGAGTGGTTCGAAATAAGATTGATATTGTAATGCACATATACAGGTGACTTCAAATTGGTAATACAAAATCAATGTTTTACACACATTTCCCCTAAACATAGCCCCTCAATTAAGTCTCATACTTTTAAAATAATCAGAAGTATTTTTTTAAATTTTTTTAATTACCCCATTTTTGTTGGCTGAACATGGTTATCCTACCATAATAATTAACAAAGAAGTTTAAAGAATTTCAAATGAACACTTTCCTCTTTGGTCGCAATTTATGAAGAAAACGTGTTGTGATTAGTAATTGTCACTTATCAAAGAAAATAAGATTGTATTGTAAATGTAGTGTAACCACACTTTGGGACTTTAATTATTTGTTTTGTTCGAAAATTTGCGTTAATTAAATACAGTTAATTTTAACAAAGGGGTTAATGTATTATACTGTGTGGCATTAACTAAGCCACAATCAAGTGTTTTGTATTACCAATTTGAAGTCACCTGTATACTGCCCTGCTAACATAAAATGCAGTATCTGAGACAAAACTTCTGTAGCAAATTGAACCTTATCACTAACGTTTTAGGGTTGAATCTGATTTGGCCATTAAACCTGAGATACTGCTTTTTTGCTTAGGAGGGCAGTATATGCCATGGCACTCCACGGGTTAATAATGGCAACAACGTTTAAAATAATCACATAATATTGTAATTGTATATTCTCTTCAAAATAAATAAAATTAAAAGGGGCTCCCATACCATATTTAGTGGTGGTAGGACTCTGTGCAGGGTCCGTCCGGATCGCTACCACCATCTTATCCATTAACCACCCGCCAAGCACCGTTCGCATTGTTATGTTCCGATGTTGGGATAAGACAACCGGTGAAATTACTAGCATAGAGGCACTCCATCTTAGTCCTCAGGGTTGGCAACGCATTTGAGGTCTTAGGATTAGTCTTGAGAATTCAAACGTCTATGGGTTCAGATTCCACTTACCATCAGGTGGCCTGAGTGCTCGTGTGCCTTCTCCTTAACTTAAAAAAAATACAACAGTGATTTTTTAGCCGTTTTTTTTAAACTCGCGTTTCTCCGCTTTTTGTGCATAATATTGACGACTCAGTTGTTTAATTTACTGTTGTTTATGTATGACTAGATATTTAAGCGCACATGCGTAGTAGTTAATTACTAAACCCTCGGGAACTGTCAAATTTTTTGGGATAAAAACTAGCATTTGTCTAATTCCAGACTATCATTTACATCTGTGTCAAATTTCATCCGGATCCGTTCAGCCGTTCGGTGTACCGGCAGTGGCCTTATTACAGTAAATTCTTAAATTTTCACGGCTAGGGAATCTGTGACCCATACATATTTGCATTCTCGAAACTCAAATCTAGAGATAGCAATCCTAAGACCACAAATGCATTGCCAACCCTGAGAACAAAGATGAAATGCCTCCATACTTCACTTGAAAATCTAATTCCAGACCAAAAACCATAGATACAGTAAATACAAGTACCTAGCTATAGATTTGACATAATATAATGACGTCAAAATGTACATTAATTATCACTACATAGTATAAAACAAAGTCGCTTTTTCTGTCCCTTTATCCCTATGTATGCTTAAATCTTTAAAACTACGCAACGGATTTTGATGCGGTTTTTTTTAATAGATAGAGTGATTGAAGAGGAAGGTTTATATGTATATTACTTTAATCCGGAGCGAAGCGAGGGCGGGTCGCTAGTAGTACATAATTTGACCGGTTTACATTTGACACACTTATTGCTTGTAGTTTGAAGTGTGCCTATAATCCGACTATGAAAAAAGGCCCGGTCGGTGATAGACAAAACATAAAAAAAATTCTTTTTCCTCTTACAGGAATCGCAATAAGGCTATCTTTCACTGACAAAGCGTGTCTGGCCCAAAAAACTACGACAGATATGTCAATGTCATAAGTGTCAAAGTCACCTATGTCATCATTGTCAATCGAACATTCCAGATTTAGCCAACCTTTTTGCATTGATAATCAAATCGTAAATGTTTGTAGATGTGAATGACATGGTGTAAAAACTCATTCAATTAATGGCGTGTATTTGTTAAATGGCGTCTTTTTATTAGCTAAAACTAAATAACAAGCCATATTCAGATTTCTTTCACTCAATCAAAAAGAAAAGTGTATACTTTGGCCTGTTATTTAGTAGTTCGAGATTACAAGTGCAATAACAGTTATGCTACGAAAAATCTTCTATGGTTAAACATCTAACAGACCGTCTTGTATTTGTGTAGGTAATTATAATTAATTTGATTATTTAAATCGAAGATTTAAAAGCAAACATGTTGGTTTTGTTTTAGATTTTCGAGTATTGTAATAGGGAACATGCTTGAAAAACAGAACTGAGTTAGACGAAACGATTTAGGAGGAAATGTATTAAAAAGGCATAATATAACGCAACACACTAAGATTTGACCTGTTTATTAAGATTTTACATAGAAACTTGTGTTTTTTTTTTCGGCATCCTCTTTTGATTTACGTAATATTTTAATTTAATGATATTGGCTTAAACATAATATTTTCTGAGATCAATTTATTTGTAAGTTCCGTATATTTTAAACATGGAACAACAGCTGTGACTTCATTCCTGTCGTCGATTTTGTATGGAGCGTTTTAGCAGGGGGTTTGAACTAAGACTTTTTAAAGCTGAAAAAATTCTCTTAACCCTCTGCAACTGTGGTGACGTTTTTAGAAACATTCTACTGAGGTGGACTCTGTCAGACGTCATTTTTGATAAAACATAGAAAAAATACTAATAGGTCAATGATAAGTATTGTTTATTTGTGTATAGCATGATTATTTAATTTAAATAAAAAAAATGACATTAACTTGAACAAGGTAAAAAAAATAGAATTTTTAACATAGGTTAGTTTATAATGCCCCGAGTCTTTAGGAGAGGTTGCTGAGCGATACAGACCTATTTCACGCTATAAAGCGATGTTTTTTTGGCGGTGTCTGATAGACGTCACGTCAGTCGCAGAGGGTTAAATTGTTTCGCGTATACAGTTATCCTTCTCTTTCATTGCAATTTCCAGAGAGAGTTAAAAAAAAATGCACGACCCATTTCATCGGCGGTGTTATTCAACAAAAACACGGTTTAAAGTTATAATGTTGGCCAAACTACGTCTACGTTTAAACTGACTATGAAACAACTTGTTCCACTATCTCGGTTACTGTACTTTCTAAGCGCGTGAGAAACCAGGGGAGATCACTAGTAATTTGCGGGTAGAGATACATTTGAGGACCCGGTGAACACCATCTTACGTCAACATAAGTTGGTCGGTTGTTGCGTCACTGGGAAAGTCCAAGTTGTAGGACGAAGCGATTATAATTTTTCGATTGTTACAGTATTGATCTTGAGATCGTTACTTCATGTGCGTACGAGTAGAATTCTTTTACCGTTTCGGAACGATAAAACGTTTATTTGCGTACTACAAATCACGCACACAGTTGACAAAGGTAATTAAAAACAACACAATTACATTAAAAACACACAAAAATTGCCAAAAGAATGTGTGCGTGGCAGCAGTGCAGAATGGAAATGGCTCAGCGTATAGCTTTGCTCATGATGAGCACAACGCTGGTATTCTGCCACGACCCCGAGGAACAACGGAGCTACAACAAGCAAATTTATAGACAAAAAGAACAAGATAATAATATTCAGTTAGTGTTTTCTAAAATCGCTATAATGAACATGGGATTATCGTAAGCTGATGACGTATCGTTTCGCCGCTTATGTCAACTCGTTACAATTTTCGACTCGATAGAAAAATAAACCTTAGTAGCGTTTGCATTTGGCTATGGCCTCTGTCTTATTAAAATACCGGCCAAGTGCTAGTCGGACTCGCGCACGTAGGGTTCCGTACCATTTATACAACCACGTGTCTGTATCAAGATCGAGAAAAAACCGCGAAACATCACGTTTGTTGTACCGGAGCCCCGTTAAATATTTATTTGAAATGTTCACAGAATATTTAGTTGTATGTTCGCTGTAAAATCAAATAATTTATTTGAAATAGAGTAAATAATTATACTTCCATACAACACACGTGATTTTTTTGCCGTTTTATTGCTTTTAATACAGACATTGTATAGGTAATGGTCAGAACTCTTCATGCGCGAGGTTTCATTTGTTGTTATAGCGACAGTGGAAATACAATCGTCTGAAAGTTTCAACTGTATACCTATCACGGTTCGTGAGATACAGCCTGATGACTGGTGACAGACAGACAGCGGAGTCTTAGCAATTGGTTTCCGTTACCCAATGGGTACGGAACCCTAAAAAGGGTGTGTAATGATCGGTATAAACATAATTCATTTAATTTCATTTGATATAATAACATTTGATATAATTTTTAAGGATATAATCACTCATTTTATATAATAAACGATTGGTATATTATCAAAATATCTATTTTTATTTACTATAATTATCATTTGGTATATCATTTATTTATTATAAACATCATTTGGTATAATCATCATTTTGTATAAAAATCATATTGTATAACTATCATGTGGTATATTATTTTTTATTGCCACATATTTAAAATAATTTTAACGCCTATGATTATTTACGTAGCAAAGACTTTTAGATTTTTTGGTACAACGCTGACCGTGAGGCAAAGTCGACGGAGCTCCGCTTTGCGGAGCTCCTATTCCGCGTAGTTATGGCGCTTCGCGCCTTGACACAATTCTAACCTAACCTAACCTATATATTAGTTGAGACCTAGGAGTTACCGCTCTGTAGGGTCACAATAGGTAACTAACAAACCGACCCTTGTGGTTGGACACGAGTTAGTATAGACAGTATTTTTTTATACCAACTGTACTTTATATGAAATTAACTTTATATCATAAGTTGATTTTAGTAAATATGCATTATACTTAATGCATGTTATATAAAATATTTTTAGAACAAATGATCGTTATATGAAATGATAATTATATCATATTTAAAAATATTAAATGTTGTTATATGATTCAATACTTATATCAAATGAGCGTTATATCGACTGATATTATAGAAAATATTTTTATATCGATCGTTACGCACCCCCCTAAAAATATCAACGGATAATCTCACACAAGAGCTTAGTTTGGGACTAGGTCATTTTGGGTGACATTTTACTGTTATATTTATTTGATAGTTTTAAATAAATTAAAACTAAAACAAAATAAAAATAAAACTCGGATTCACAGACATCCGCGGTAATTGCGTGATTAGCAGTGATCGGGGAAAAAGGTGTAAAACTTTAACACAACTTATAAAGCTGACATAAAGGAGAACTTACAACCAAGAAAAAAAAGAATATTATTACAATTTTTCGATGAAGGGATCTGTTTATTAAATATTTTTTCCGCTGCAGAGGCGGCCAAAACTACAAATACAAAAAATCTGATAAATATTTGCAATGAAAGCGCATATAACGTATTTAAATTGAAAACTATCACAACAAGTAGACATCATTGGTTCTTGAGATACAGGCGATTAATGTTTACATACATACATAACATCACGCCTTCATTCCCAAAGTGGGGTACGTAGAGCTACAGAAATACCAACAACTCTGAAGACATGTTAATAATTCTGTAACTACATTTTGCACAAGTAGGCTGACATGTTTACTAGTGTATTAGTGACAGGTTACAAGCCCATCGCCTAATAATACTACAAGCCTTTATTCCCTTAGTCGCCTTACGACATCCACGGGAAGACATGGAGTGGCACTATTCTACCCCGGAAAACACACGGGCAAACCTTATACCTACTAAAATCATCTAAGACGGCACCAAATGACTTTAAGTAGAAAATTTGTTATTACTTGTTGTTTTTTATGTTTAACTTAACGGCTTCGGAACCCAAACTGAGCATGGTCCGACATGCTCTTGCTCGGTTTTGTATGATTAACTACGCTTAACTAATGGTACTTACCCCATAACGCCTATGTGTTTGGATATAATAAACTTGATCATATTTCCTTAAGACTGGCATATACATGGCTGTAATGTAAGTTTTACCGACCCACTGGTTATATCGTTTTACACAATACTGGGGAACCATTTTTAATAAATATGAATTTGACGCAAAATATCTTCATCCCACGCTAATTGTGCGTAAACACATTAGGGCGTCCATTTTGATTCTTGTGTGGACGTAGGCGTGGCGCCTCATACAATTTGCATCAAGGGAAGTAAGAAGGGAATAATAACTAACGAGAGTATTAGGTTAAGCACCAAAAAGTTGGCCACGCTAACTCGCGCAATTTAATTTTGTATGAAACTTTTCCGTTGTGCTATGAATATTAGCCATACAATTTTATTGTACAGTAAGACCACAAATATAAGTCACGCCGGCAATCTTCGTCTACGCAGAAAGGTGCTCACTAATGCCGAAGATAAACGAACGTAAAAATCAATTCAATACAAACCTTGTCGTGTTATTCGTAAGGTAGAATATGAAATGACAGTTTAACTCGTGCTTTCTCGCTCATGGCGATTAGCGATTAGCGCTTAGCGCTCGTGCGTCTCAGCTTGTGTACGCATGACAACTGACGCGACGCTAAATAAAATGGCGGTCGACGGCGTCGCTGCAATGGCTGCCGAATATTTGACCAATAGCCGTCGAAGTTTTACGAAAAAAACGTACTTACTGCCTTATATTCGGCCAAAACGTTTTCGGGCCTTCTAAAAAAATGCTTTCTGCACAGGTACATCGTAGTAACTTATATTTGTGGTAGGTAGGTACTACTGTACGGAGATTTTTCGTCGCACAACAGGTTTCGCCTTCGTTGTTTGTATTGTTAACTACGCTTAACTCTGGTTCAACTTTTTGGTCCCCACCCATTGGAAGTTATTTTAATCACCCTTTTAATGAGTAGAAATTGTTATTCCTTCTCTGCCTTTGATATATACAATGTTTTTCATCACATAAACCAAAAAATATATAGGTATTAAAGAAACAACCAAAAAAATGAATGGTACTTGATTTGCTATAAGACACTTCCACAGATAATGCTAACTGCCATTAGTTTACAAGCTTGACTTGACAGGCCACATTGCTAGATTTTCAAAATGCAAATGCAAATGTCCGAAATAATAGTAAAAATATAATGCAGCTTAATGTACCATTTAATTAAATACAGTGAAATTGTTTTGCCAACTTTTCGAAATAGGAAATAAACGTTGGCTGTTTTTAAACGTTCGTAAGATCTAGATTTAAAAACAAAACTCATAACTCCCGAGGGAGTTATAAAAATCTCCCACGGGAGGTAAATTGGCTATTACTGCTCTATGAGTAAATAAAACCTTTGCCAACCAAGTATGATGAAAAATAAGAAATCCGCTCCGCTACCGCTTATCGTGCCGCTCACCGCCTGTCACCCGCCGTCTTACCGGACACCTACGCTATGTAATGTCGATTCTATTTACGGTGTCTTCACGCAATTTCTCTGCGGCCATCGAGGTACGTTTAAGCACACAAGTATTAAGTGCAGTTCAATTGCTTTCCAGCGTTGCGGCACATTCTATTGCTCTCTACACACAGTCAAAGGGAATTGGAATGACGTTGTATCTCTAATGGATGTTATTAAGAGATAGGTCGAACCGGCGTGTAAGAAATCCAATGCGATTGACATTTAAAATAAATTACAGGTGTGTTTTTTACACATAATGTACACATTTTTTTGTATTATTTTTTTTTAGTTAAAGAGAAGGCACACGAGCACTCAGGCCACCTGATGGTAAGTGGAATCTGAGACCCATAGACATTTGAATTCTCAAGACTATAATCCCAAGACCTCAAATGCGTTGCCAACCCTGAGGTCTAAGATGAAATGCCTCTATGCTAGTAATTTCACCGGTTGTCTTATCCCCACACCGGAACACAACAATGCGAACACTGCTGCACATAATAATCTAAATATACTTATTACTGTTAATAATTACTAAAAGACGTACCAAAAATAAATGCCTTTTTTTTAAATAAAAACTCGATGTTTCTACACGAACTCAACAGACTAAAGATAATCTGTTTGTCTGTAAATCTCTTAACTCATCCGAAACAACCAGCTATTTTATGTATAATGAATTCAGGTTCGTGTACGAGTGTTACAAAAAGTCACATTATGATATTTATTAAATTTCAAAGCATTTTTTGAAATATAAACTTTCGGACGCGACGGTATAAATCCTAATCTCACCTGACGTAATGCTCAAGCGTGACCTTTGCACGTAATTATATCGCGTAACGCGTGCGTGCGCGCACACCGGTGATATTTGAAAAATACACTTGTTTGTTTATTTTCTTCCTTAGGGGATATAGTTCATTTTTAAAAACCGGGCAAGAGCATGTCGGACCATACTCAGTGTAGGGCTCCGAAGCCGTTAAGTACTACAAACAGAAAAATGAACAAGTAATAACTATTTTCTATTTGAAGTCATTTGGTGCCGTCTTAGATGATTTTAGTAGGTATAAACACTTTAATCGCCTGTATCTCAAGAACCAATGATGTCTACTTAGTCGTGATAGTTTTTCTTTTAAATTCGTTATATGTGCTTTCATTTATGCTTTTTTTTCATATTTTTAGTATTTGTAGTTTTGGCAGTAGGGGGGGGGGGGCACTCAAACAAAAATTAGCGCTTTAAAGCTTAATATTTACTAAACAGATCCCGTAATCGAAAAATTGTTTTAACAAACCCGTAATACTCGTAGTTTTGAAAGACCTATCCAACGAAACCACACACAGAGAGGTACAGTGAAAAAAATGTTTCACTATTATAATATAACACTTTGTTGGGGTGACTAATTTGTATATTCATGCCAATTTACAGCTTTCTAGTACTAAGAGTCTCTGAGCTAGGCCGAGGACGGACGGATGGACATGGCGAAACTATAAGGGTTGCTAGTTAGACTACGGAACCCTAAAAAAGGGACTAAAGTGAGCCATTATGAGACGAGACATTTATCCACCCGAGGAAGGCGAGGGTGGATGAAGTTCGAGTGTCATTATGGCCTTTTACAAACAGTAGATTGTTTATAAGGGATGCGATACATTTAGCCACCGAACAAATAGTTGCTTAGTGTCAATGTGGCCTTTATGTTAAGATTTAAATTCGATTATAATAATAGAATAGTTTTAACATACACACGTAAAAAATACAACTTAATGGCGCAAGCTTGTATTTTTACTCTCGACCTGTCACTGTAATGCAGAAAGAGACAACAGCAAGGTTTTTGGGGTTAGAACATAATAAAGTCCGTAGTCAACATTTCCAACACGACAACTGAGGCGGTGGAGGTTGTATGCCCAGTCTGCCCTCAACCGCGCACTCCGACGACAAGGGCAACATTATCAAATGGCAACATGTATCTGGCTGTTTGTAGTTTTCCAAGGCTTATATTTATAAAAAAAAAAGTTATTTAGCCCCTAGGGAATAAAGTGTCCCTTTAGTCCCTAGGGAATAAAGCGACACTTTAGTCCCTAGGGATTAATACGCACTGTAGTCCGCCTTTACATGGCTACTATGACTCATTTTAGAGTGTGAGACGTGAAAAGTTAGTCAATAATTTAACAAAGATGTACATACTTAGTATGTACAGTATGTTCCATTTATGTTTGCTCAGTATTAACAGTTTGACAGCAAGGTGCTTTTTTGTGTATTGTTTGTTAGTAAACATTTTGTTGGTTACTATAGCAACGTTAAATCACCATCGGGTTTAGTCGGTCATACTCGTATATCCAGACAAGGAAAGTCACACGTCTTCGTATAATAGAAGAACAAAATAATAACATGTAATATTAAAATGATATGTTGTATTTAGAACAAATTTCATAAACAATACAACAATACAATACAAAACACTTTATTGTCCACCAAACAAAGACATTACAAAGAATTTGCACAATTTGGAAGACCCAGGTAAACAACAGGCGGTCTTATCGCTGATTAGCGATCTCTTCCAGACAACCTGGATAAGGTGTCAAGTTAAAAACAATTTACACAGTAGGTGGTGCAGACTAAACTTTCGAACAATAACAAGGAACTATGCTAGCTATAAAATACAATATACCTATAAAGTATAGCATATAGTTCAAGTTGCTTCATTCTTTTTCAACCAGGGATCGTTACCGGTATTCTGACTACCGGTTTTAAATGAGGTATAACCGGCTATAATTGTATTTCGCTATTTATATCGCTAAAGCTCTGATTAGCGGTATAATGAATACCGGTATTCAATTATATTATCGGTTTAGCCAATTGAGAACAATACCTCTTTTTGATACTTTACCCCTAAAAACCATAACCAGTAAACCTGTCGGTGTCAATATACTCGTTTATTTGTTTCTGTAAATGTTTTCGGTGTTATTACAAAAAACTCAGGCACGCCTTAGACAAGTCTGAAATTACAATTAATTACAGTCCGATTGACGTCTTACTTATCAGGTGCAATGAATAGCGGTATTGAATACAGGTATTTAATACTGTAAATAGTGTATACATAGCGATAAAAACAAAAGCGACAATAATACCTCTAATTCGAATATAGGTATTACTTTTTAGCGGTAACATTTTGACATTTTAAATACAGGTATTGAATAAAACCGGTTTTACAATCCCTGTTTTCAACAAGTTCTATTGTGTCAAATCAAATTAAATCAAATCAAAACGTTTATTGCGATCATGTTGTATACAAAAGGTCTTGAGTAAATAATAGTTCAACATGAACCCTGCAAGGGCACAGCAATCTTATAATGTTTAATAAAGTTATAAATATAATATCTTATATTCTAAATTTTATAATTATATTCTTATATTTTACATGCATGGCACAAATTATTAAAAACTAAATAAACTAAATTAAATAGTAATTCTAACTATTAAAAAACTCTTGAAGTGAGTAGTATGCTTTAAGTAATAAAATTTTTTTGAGATGTAATTTAAACTGGTTGGGGTTTTCTATATTTTTAATCGAGCTAGGAATATTATTATATTGTGTGTATTAGTCTGTGAATATTTATTAGAAGCGTCTGCCTGTTACCGTTATAAATATCGAGTAAAAATCGGTAAAAAAAATCTTTCTTTTTTTAAAAAAAAACAACGTTTGTGGTATGGGATTTAAATATTAATTTTATTCTGTTTTTAGTATTTATTGTTCTAGCGGCAACAGAAATACATCATCTGTGAAAATTTAAACTGTCTAGCCCTCACGGTTCGTGAGATACACCCTAGGAACAGACGGACAGTGGAGTCTTAGTAATAGGGTCCCGTTTTTACCCTTTAGGTACGGAACCCTAAAAATGGGCTCCCTATTCAAGAAAGGTACCGAACCCTTTGGTTTGTATTTATTCGAAGGTTCAATTTAACTGCCTAAATAAATCCATACAAATATTATTAAAAGTGAAAGTATGTCTGTCTGTTTGTTACAAGTTCACGACTAAACCGCTCTACCGATGGTGATGAAATTTGGTATGGAGATAACTGAGATCCCAGGGAAGTACATAGAATATTTTCTACCCTGGAAAAATTTACAGTTCTTGAGGAAATAGCGATAAACGATTTCTAATTGAGTCGCGGGCAAAGGCTTATTTCATAATTCACAACTTCACTGGACCTATAAATGGGCGTTTTCCAAAAAAAAGTGTACATCGTTACGGACAAAGCTAAGAAAATTTAACTTTTTCCATTTCGTCACGAAAATTTGCCATACATTTACGTACGTTAATTTTCGTGACAAAATGGAACAAGTTAAATTTTCTTAATTTTCTTTTTCTTTTTTTTGGAAAACGCCCACATACTTAACCTATTTCAGATTACAACCCGATTGCTTTAGCTAATTAGGACAAAAAAGGTCATTACTGACAAATGGACCGTATTTTCAGTGTTTGGTACGGAACCCTAAAACAATTTTTGTTGGGCTTTAGTTAAAGCAGTATTTCCCATGCAACCCGTCAATCAGACATCTCTGTATAGCAAAAAATAGTTAAGCGCGAAGCGAAACTAACAACACGGTTCTGTATCGTATTAAATAAAAATAAATTTATTCCCAGAGCGGGGTAGGCAGAGCTACAGAAACACCAACAACTCTAAAAACTTGTTGATAATTCTGTAACCACATTTTGCACAATCAGGCCAAGAAGTTTACTAGTGTATTAGTGACAGGTTGCATGCTGCCCATCGCCTTACAGTACTACAAGCCCTTATTCCCTTAGTCGCCTCTTACGACATCCACGGGAAGACATGGAGTGGCACTATTCTTACCCGGCAACCACACGGGTACACATATTTTTAATTTCTACTTATTGAGATTTTACGAGGAATGTGATGCAAAAAAAACCATACATAATTCGATAACGTTTCTCTTCCCTGAAACGTTATCCGATTTTAACGATTTTTGAGTATGTTATAGACATTATGAAAAAGTAGGTCTGTACGTTATCCTTTCCAAGAAATTATTTATAGGAACGAAAAAAATTAAAAAACTAAAGCGGACCTAAATTATTGTAATATCTAAACATATTCAAAAATCAAGGAAATCTGATTAGATTTAGGGGGTGACAAACGTTATCGCCCGGAGTTAAAATTTATGGTTTATTTTTGACAGCTTTGCGATTTTACCATCGCTTCACCATCCTCTTAAGCTGCGTATTGTTTTTTTTTGTAACTTTATCTAGCTCTAGTTGCTTTAAGGTACTCCGAATGAGAAAATTGTCGCCAATGCAAAAAATTTAAAATATTTTTTTTGGGTGCGTAACGATCAATATAAAAATATTTTCTATAATATCAGTCGATATAACGCTCATTTGATATAAGTATTGAATCATATAACAACATTTAATATATTTAAATATGATATAGGTAAATATCATTTTATATAACGATCATTTTGTTCTAAAAATATTTTATAAAACATACATTAAGTATAATGCATATTTACTATAATCAACTTATGATATAAAGTTAATTTCATATAAAGTACAGTTGGTAAAAAAAAATACTGTCTATACTAACTCGTGTCCAACCACAAAGTCGGTTTGTTAGTTACCTATTGTGACCCTACAGAGCGGTAACTCCTAAGTCTCAACTAATGTTTAGGTTCGGTTAGGTTAGAATTGTGTCAAGGCGCGAAGCGCCATAACTGCGCGGAATAGGAGTGCGGAGCTCCGTCGACTTTGCCTTACAATTATTTTAAATATGTGGCAATAAAAAATAATATACCACATGATATGATATGAATATGATTTTTATACAAAATGATGATTATACCAAATGATGTTTATAATAAATAAATGACCAATCGTTTATTATATAGAATGAGTGATTATATCCTTTAAAATTATATCATATGAATTATTTTTATGCCGATCATTATAGGTACACACCCCTTTTTTTTCGATAAAATGCAGGAGTTACTTCTGTAACTCCTGCATTTGATTTGTTTTTAAAATTAATCAAATTATCTTTGGGTTTCAAATTCCACTTACCATCAGCCCCCTGTTACACCATCTTGACAATGATAAGTGACATTTTCGTATACATGGCGCAACTTATATGAAACGCAGTGCTGTATCAGCGTGTTAACTTTGTAATGTATAACGAAGTATTACCTGTACGTGTCATTGTCATAGGCAGAGCTTCAGAATACCAACAACTCTAAACTTGTTGATAGTTCTGTAACCACATTTTGCACAAGACGCTAAGTTGTTTACTAGTGTATGAGTGACAGGTTGCAAGCCCGTCGCCTAACAGTACTACAAGCCCTTATTCCCTTGGTCGCCTCTTACGACATCCACGGGAAGACATGAAGTGGCAATATTCTAACCCAGCAACCACACGGGCAATACAAATACTCTTTATTTAAATCATAGGTATACAACAGAAGGTCTTACCGCTAAATGGCGATCTCTTCCAGACAACTTGGATAGAGAAATAACTGAGGACACAAATCCATGGCAGGCGGTGTAAACTAATTCGTTTAGAACTCAAACTAAACAACTACAAGAAAAAATTGAAATATTTCATTTTATAAATACAAAGTAACAGCTTTAGAAGTAATTTTACTCACACGGAACCCTAGTATCAGAGTTCCTAGTCCAAGCCAAGGCGAGAGTTATTAAAAAACGAATATGCCCTATTGTTCTTGTATCTTCCATCAGATAAGCGTACTAAAGTATTCGTGCTTTGTTCCTGCAGTGTTTCTGAATGTTAAACACTCCTGTACTTTGGTAAATACATTTACAATGTAAATGGTGGTATGATTTTACCCCGCGGTTGCCAGGTTAGAATAGTGCGACTCCATGTCTTCCCGTGGCTGACGTAAGAGGCGACTAGGGGAATAAGGGCTTGTAGTACTGTTGGGCGATGGGCTTGCAACCTGTCACCAATACACTAGTAAACGTCTTGGTCTGATTATGCAAAACGTGGTTACAGAATTATCAAATAGTCTTTTTGGATTTGTTGGTATTTCGTAGCTCTGCCTACCCCACTCTGGGAATGAAGGCGTGATGTTACGTATGTATGTATAAAACTTATCATTACATTAAAAATAAGTTTTAATTTTAATTTAAACATTAATTTATTTCATACCGTTTAGTGATCACAATAATACTGTTATGTCGTCCACGTATATACATACATAAATCACGCCTGTTTCCCAGAGGGGTAGGCAGAGACCACTTCTTTCCAGCTGCTACGATCCTGACAAAGCTCTTTCGCTTCTTCCACATTCATACATCGAGTCATCTTTTTTCATCCATCCTTTCCAAATGACCGAACCATCGAAGCATGTCCTTTTTAATTTTATTCACTACATCTTCTTTCAGACCACACTTTAATTTAAACATTAATTTATTTCATACCTTTTAGTGATCTCAATATACTGTTATGTCGTCCACGTATATTTCTATAATATTTGAGGAGTTCCTTCGATTTCTCCAAGATCCCATCAGATCTTGACTTGCTGGGAATGGGACCCAACTGTACAATAAAAACTTTTTCAAATCGGTTCAGCGGTCTTTGTGTATAACAAAAAAAACCCTCCTCCTCTCTAAGGTAGAACTCCTTTTTTCGGAGTTGGAAAATCGACGACAAGAATGACGTTTATTTTGTATACAACGATACTATGTTTAAGCCAATACATTGAATTAAAATGATGATGCCGATAAAAACAATCTAAACCTTAAAAAGTTTCAAGAGGATTGTGAAGCGATGCCTTAATTGCGTAGCTGTCAAAAATAATCCCTACAAATGTAGCTCCGGGCGATAACGTTCTTCACCCCCTAAATCTAATCCGATTTCCACGATTTTTGAATATGTTGTAGATATTATGGAAAACTAGGTCTGAACGTTTCCGCTATTATTTTTATTCCAGTGAATATTTTCTTGGAAAGGAAAACGTACAGACATAGTTTTTCATAATATCTATAACATATGCAAAAATCGTAAAAATTGGACAACGTTTTAGTGGAGAGAAACGTTATCGCATTTTGTATGGATTTTTTTGCTTCACAGTCCTCTTATTAAACGTGTCAAAACTGCGTATTGCGTTTTATTTTTTACATTTTCTCCTAAATCGTATCATTGAAACTCTATACTGTTTTTCTTGCGTGTTCCCTATTATGTTGATACAATTACCTTTCAGGAGCCAGGCATCGTCGTTCTGCCTTAAACCTGTGTCTTAGATTCTCCTGATTTGCACTTTGACAACGTATATGTATCTCGTTGACAAAGTGAGTCTAGGACTATCTAAATACAGAGGATGCGACTAGAAATGAAGAGTAGCAACGGATGACGTGCAAGACGACGATTTTTACAACGATATTTTTAAAGTCAATTATACCAAACACGAACAAATCTGTGTGACGAGTTTACCGTGAGTATTTTGAATCAGGGATCGTTACCGGTTTCAAATGAGGTATTACCGGTTATAATTGACTTTAAAGCTCTGATTAACGTTATAATGAATACCGGTATTCAAGTTTATTATCGGTTTAGCCAATTGACACCCATACCTCTTTTTGATACTTTACCCCTTAAAACCATAACCAGTAACCCTGTCAGTGTCAATATTTTCGTTTATTTGTATATGTAAATGTTTTCGGTGCTCTTACAAAAAATTACAGTTCATTAAAGTCTAATTGACATCTCATTTATCAGGTACAATGAATAGCGCCATTGATACAGGTATTTAATACTGTAAATAGTGAATATATAGCGATAAAAACAAAAGCGGAATGACAACAATACCTCTAAATCGAATATAGGTATTATTTTTTAGCGGTAATAATTTGACAATGTAAATACAGGTATTGAATAAAACCAGTTTTACAATCCCTGTTTTGAATACATACATATATACAGAACCTCACGCCTTCATTACCAGAGTGGGGTAGGCAAAGCTACAGAAATACCAACAACTCTAAAAATATTTGTCTATAATTCTGTATCCACACTTTGCACAATCAGGCTAAGATGTTTTCCAGTGCATTAGTGACAGGTTGCAAGCCCATCGCCTAACAGTACTACAAGATTTTTTACCATGGGAAGACATGGAGTGGCACTATTCTGATCTGGTAATGTTACAGAGTTATCAACATGTATTTTTACAGTTGTTGGTATTTCTGTCAGTAGCTCTGCCTACCCCACTCTGGGAATAAAGACGTGATGTTATGAATGTTTGAAAATATATGGACTTATCGTAAGCCACTGAGATAGTACCACGTGACTATCCCGGTGGCTTACGTCAATTCCATACATTTGTCTATCGAAACATAATCGCTAATGATTATCGAATGCAATTTGTCTATTACCACAGTATGAGAATTCGGTGAATGCCAAGGTGAGACGAACAGAAATTACAAATTAATCCGCTATCTTCTATGAGCGCTAGTAACGCTTTTACTTTTTAGGGTATGGAATTGTCAATATTAGTTTACAATTATAAAATGATTAAAACCATCTTGAAGGTGAAATTGATATGTTTTAGTTTTGTTTATTTCAATAGTGCCGTAAAAGCTTCATGAGTAATTTTCTAAAGGGGTAAATGAGTAGAAAAGAAGAGGCTTAATTAGGGTAATATGTGACAAGCCTCCGTTCGTCCTTGGTCGTCTATGGTGATGTGTGAAACGTAGCCGATAGACGAAACGATGGACTTGCGCTTGGGCGAATAGCTCGTCGACGAGCTAAAATACAAGCGGTGTTTAAGAATCACTGCAGGGCTGAGATTCTATGGTAAAAACGATATTGCCTTTGACGTGTATTGTCAACGTATTGATAACTCTACTTGATAGTAATGGCGGCCGAGTTAAAAACGATCCTAAAGCACGTCATACGCAATATCGCTGTAACGCAGTAGTCGCAGTACAATATAATCCCTGATTCAATGCCCAAACAATTTATGCCTATTGATAAACTTGTCATGCTTTGTATACTAACTACAGGTAGAAGACTCCCGCAGCTTTGTACGCGAAAAAATATTTTTACCCTACACTAGCCCCTCAGGAGATGAATTTCCAAAAATCCTAGGTGCCAAATTTGGAATCTCTAGACCCAGTGATTTGGGCTGTGCGTTGTTATGTCAGTCAGTCAGTTAGTTTCTTCTTTTGTTTTTTTAGATTTTATGGGTAATCGATATGAATAAATATGGATTATAAATTATACCTGCGTGACCTACCTGTATACTACTTATTTAATACAATATTTAGAAACTATTGTAGGATTACTGGGCACAAGGGAATATTCCTACATATTTTTCTTACGCTCTTAGGAAAGTGCAGGGAATGAAAACGATAAATGCATACGCGGAACAATGGTCGTGGTGTTTTTTCATAATTATAAAGCTCAGAAACTCTGCAAAAACAAAATCTATACAAAATCGACGACATGAATGACGTCACAGCTTTTGTTCCACGTTTAAAATACACAGATCTTATAAAGTAATTTGCATTTTTTTAAATTATCATGTGTAAGCCAATATCATTGAATTAAAATACTACGTAAGTAAAATGAAAGTGCGGAAAAAATATCTAAACATTAATATGTTTTTTTGTAAATTTATTAAACACGTGTATCGCGTTTTCTTTTCTACATTTTCTCCTAAATCGTATCATTGAAACTCAATTCTGCTTTTCTTGCGTGTTCCCTATTATGTCAATACAATTACCTTTCAGGAACCAAGCATCGTCCTTCTACCTTAACCCTGTGTTTTAGATTGTTCTGATTTGCACTTTGACAACGTATTAAGTATCTCGTTGACATAGTGAGTCTAGGACTATCTAAATACAGAGGATGCGACTAGAAATGAAGAGTAACAGCGGATGGTGTGCCGAATGACGATTTTTACAACGATATTTTTAAATTTAATTATACCAAATACGAACAAACCTCTGTGTGACGAGTTTACCGTAAGTATTTTGTATAGATACATATATACATAACCTCACGCCTTCATTACCAGAGTTGGGTAGGCAAAGCTACAGAAATACCAAAAACTCTAAAAATATTTGTCTTTAATTCTGTATCCACACTTTGCACAATCAGGCTAAGATGTTTTCCAGTGTATTAGTGACAGGTTGCAAGCCCATCTCCTAATAATACTACAATTTTTTTTACCATGGGAAGACATGGAGTGGCACTATTCTGATCTGGTAATGTTACAGAGTTATCAACAAGTATTTTTAAAGTTGTTGGTATTTCCGTAGCTCTGGTTACCCCACTCTGGGAATGAAGACGTGATATTATGAATGTTAGAAAATATATGGACTTATAGTAAGCCACCGAGATAGTACCACGTGACAATCTCGTTAGCTTAAGTCAGTTCCATACTTTTGTCTATAGACGAACAAACCTTTGTGTTACGATTTTAATAACGTGTGACTTCTGTACACAAAGCACGCGATCGTGTTTTTTTTTTTTCATTAAGCCTCCATGTACACTTGTTTGGGGAAAGACCCTAAAATCTTCAACCGTAGTAACCAGCTGCTTAATCTTTCCCCATCCCTTTCTATTTAGGAGGGGATACCTCCTTAGAGAGGCTGATCTTCCCTCGGTTTTAGCGCAAGTTGAAGCCCTGCCCCCCACTTACTGTTGTATCCTGGAGACCTGATGGATGCCACCGCAAAATAGTAATTGGTACAGACAGCCTTGGGCAAAGATGCTGAGCACCCATGCGGCATTAAAGACTAAGTTTAAAATGTGCATTTATATCGTTTATTATCAAAGACGTGATCAAAAGTGATATGACTTAATTGAGCATTAAAGTGGTATCCGAATAGTATACGTATGTAGGTGTTTAGATGTAGTATTCAGACTTAATCACGCAATAATCAAAATTAAATAATTTAGTGTAAACAGCGTGGTCACCTTACTTGACAGAAAGAAATGCAAAGTTAAACATAGAAAAACAAAACAATGACTGGGGGTGATCCTCTCAGCACAGCGCTGCGTCGATCTTAAAGGTGAAGTTTTATATGGCAAGTTTAAGAAGTCCCGTAGGAGCGTACAAAACACATTTTAGCGCGTGCCTTCTCAATTAGGCAGCTTTAGGGCATCCAATCCCGCATGTTATTTGTGATGTCAGTATTTGCGGGACCGATGATTTACAATCCCGCGGGATCTCGGTATTTGCGGGATTCCGCAGGTGTTAGATGAGCTGCCTATTAAGTGTTGTGTAAAGAGGTATTTATATGCGTAAATAAAACACTGAATTTTTCATTTATTACTTTTAATTATTTAAGACTTCTATTTCTGTACTTGTTGTTAGATAAGTTTACGAAAGAAACATAAAGTGTCTTAAGTCTCGTCTGCCAGACTTCTTCGAATGTACTTTTCAGTTCCGCAAATCCCGCGGATCCCGCGCTGGTAATCTCGCTCCTTGCGGGACTGGAAAATGACGCGGGATCTCGGTATACCGAAATTGGATGCCCTAGGCAGTTTTATACGACACTGACCTCGACTCACCTGCCTGCTGCCTAACTGAGATGGCACGCGCTAAAATTTGTTTTGTACGCTCCAACGGGACTTCTTAAACTTGCCAGATATAACTTCACCTGTAAGATCGACGCAGCGCTGTGTTGATAGAATCACCTCCTGATTTGAATTGTCAGTGACTGAAGTGTCATTTAAATAAAATAGTCAGAATAGGATCCAAAGGGGGTATGATTCGAAAGATAGGGTGACCATGATTTACTAAATAGGTGATTTAATTATGGGGAAAATTAACAAAAAATAAATAGCTATTGTTTCTTGCAACAAATATTGCTTGAAAATGGCCTTTAATTACCGAGTCTGAAAAACTGGTTTCTGATCACGTCTTCGATGTCACCCTGTATAAAGTGGAGTGAAGATGCGGGAGGCCTTTGCCTAAAAATGGGATTTGTAACATTAAGAAAAAAACATAATTATACAATTTATTACACTTGCATATTTAGTAATTAGAATATAATGTTAATCTATACTTAGATTAAATATACTAGGATAAGAAATATAAAGTTAAGTTGCTAAGTGTACTCATGTTCAAAAGGCTTAAATATACTAATTATAGAAAGTTGTATATGTATCAAAAGAAATAATTATATTTTTGGTCGTTAAGGGAAAATACGTGGAAAAAATACAATTAATAAATAAAATACTCGCGCTCATCTCACACATATTTACTAATACCGGGAATCGAACCCGGGACCTCTAGCTTCGTAGGCAGGGTGCACTAAATCCATACAAGTTTAGCTCCGGGCGATAACGTTCCTCACCCCCTAAATCTAATCCGATTCCCACGATTTTTGAATATGTTGTAGATATTATAGAAAACTGGGTCTGTACGTTTCCGCTTTTTTATTTTTTTTATTTTTTTTATTCCTTCAAATATTTTCTGGGAAAGGAAAACGTACAGACATAGTTTTTCATAATATCTATAACATATGCAAAAATCGAAAAAAATTGACAACGTTTAAAAGGAGAAAAACGCATTTTGTATGGTTTTTGTTTGCTTCACAGTCTTCTTAAACATCAGAAAACAAAAAGGAATAGAAGAGCACCAATTAATTATCATAATATTTATCTCAATTAACAAGTGATCAGTACTACAAGGCATTATGTATGTAAAAACCTCTATAGACTTAGCGCCTTTTTGTTCTGAAAGACAATGAGTTCTTGTGAATGAAGATTGCGAGAAGTGAAAGCGGAGGCTGTGGCTTTGGTCGCAGCGGATTGATCTTTGACATCTAAATCACGTCCACGCTCTTTGGGTAAAACAAAACGGCGGTTTTTTGCGAGTACAACTCACGCACCGAGGGTTTTTTTTTATGTTAAGGAGAAGGCACCCGAGCACTCAGGCCACCTGATGGTAAGTGAAATCTGAGACCCATAGACATTTGAATTCTCAAGACTATAATCCTAAGACCTCAAATGCGTTGCCAACCCTGAGGACTAAGAGGGAATGCCTCTATGCTAGTAATTTCACTGGTTGTCTTATCCCCACACCGGAACATAACAACGCGAACACTGTTGCTTGGCGGGTGGTTAATGGATAAGATGGTGGTAGCGATCCGGACGGACCCTGCACAGGGTCCTACCACCACTAAAACATTCCATACAAAAGGGTTCCTTACAAAAACAATGACGATGCCGTTGAAAAACTGTTGTCTCCATACATCGACAAAGGTTCCGATTAATAACTGCAAATAAGTTTATAATAGCATTTATTTTGTGATTGTGCAACAAATTATTATATTTTTTCCTTTATTTATTTATTTTATTTTCACCAATAATTGTTGACATCAGTGCATTCAAATTTTACAATCATGAAAGAAAGAGTTTATTTCGACACCCAAAAATATGGTCCATACACAATCACTGATAATGGCAATAATCCTCCATTCACAAACACCGTGATTGGTTGTTTAGGGGTTTCCAAAAGAAAATTTAAAAAAAAATATTTTAATCCCTAGAGATTAATAAGGAGCTTTAGTCCCGATTCGCGGAGATTTAAGTAGCATTTTAAGAGCATGAGAAGTGAAAAATAATTTATAACATACCTCGTAATTTTAAATGTACTTTGTGTACGAGTTTATTATCACCCTAGTTCAGGCACTTGTGTAATAATTATTAGTTCATAATCATAAGCTACATATTGTAAAAAATATTGTTATGTTTTTATTAATAAAAATATCTTATCTTATGTTATTTACGTGTTTGCGAAGTTGCCAGCTTGATAAACTGTCATAAGTCCAGAGAAATTAGTTTTGTCACAAATCCACTCTGATTCAACTATCATTGGTCTCCCCTAGGTATTAAGAGGACTGTGAAGCAAAGAAATACCATACAAAATGCAATAACGTTTTCCTCCCCTTAAACGTTGTCTGATTTCAACGATTTTTGAATTCGTTGTAGATATTATGTTATGAGATACTAGGTCTTTGCGTTTTCCTTTCCAAGAAAATATTCATGAGAGAGAAAAAAAAACAAATACGGAAACGTACAGGCCTAGATTTTCATAATAAAATCTCCAACATATCCAAAAACGTTATCGCCAGGAGCTAAATTTGTATGGATTATTTTTGTAAGCTTCGCGATTTTAATATCGCTTCACAATCCTCTTAAGTGTACCTACCCGCTCCGCTTATTCCATAACGTAACCTGGGGTCATCTGCACACTGAGATGCATCTCAACATTACCTCCAATCGTGACTGCGCTGTTTGTTTTATTAAACCTGTAACACATTAAAAGAGAAATAGCCAAGCTATACAGGTGTTTTTTATCTGTGCACAATTTTTAACATGTGGTTTGGTCTTTTATAATAAAAATGAATTGCTGAATTGCTAAGCGCAAATCTCGAGAGCAGCTGAACCGATTTCGCTATTTTTTTTTTTTTATGTTAAGGAGAAGGCACCCGAGCACTCAGGCCACCTGATGGTAAGTGGAATCTGAGACCCATAGACATTTGAATTCTCAAGACTATAATCCTAAGACCTCAAATGCGTTGCCAACCCTGAGGACTAAGATGGAATGCCTCTATGCTAGTAATTTCACCGGTTGTCTTATCCCCACACCGGAACACAACAATGCGAACACTGTTGCTTGGCTGGTGGTTAATGGATAAGATGGTGGTAGTGATCCGGACGGACCCTGCACAGGGTCCTACCACCTCTAAATCATTCATTTTTCTCATTCTTTTTTTATGTTGTTTGTTACTGTCAGGAGAATTAGAACCTAATGAAAGAGAAAAACTGAAAAATCCACCGGGAAAGTCAGAAATTTGCAGTGTTGCGAAGCCGCTGGCGGGCAGCTAGTTGTTAATATAACAAGGATGATACAGAAAAAAATCGTGACAAACAGACAAACAAAAACGAAATGTTTCGAACTCAGCCAACTTATCAAAAAGTAATCTGAAAACAGTAAGTGTACAGCAGAAATTAGCTTTCTATGAAATGTAAATTCTGCGAAGTGATACATTTTACGAAATGAGTTTCTGTAAAATTGTGTAAAACAAGGTGACGTCACCTTGGTTGTAGAATTAGCCTTTATTATGTCTGCATATAATAAATTAACGTAGTTTTTATAAATATTAGACCCCATTATTGATGCATCGGAGATGCAATTTGGCAGCTGGACGTTCTTAGGCATGTGTTAAAATATTTTTGAAATATAGCTATGTCGACACTTCATCTCTACTATAATGACAAAAAATTAAACATGTTTATTTTGTTTATTTCACGCACTGCCCTGTACCTCGAAACATTATAAAAAGTTGAATTGTAACTTTGAACATTTGTGAAATAGCAACCATAGTGTTTTTGTTCTATTATCATGGACAACAAAATAAAAATGTTAAATTATTGTCAAACATACATACATACATACATAAAGTCACGCCTTTATTCCCAGAGTGGGGTAGGCAGAGCTACAGAATTACCAACAACTCTAAAAATCTTGTTGATAATTCTGTAACCACATTTTGCACAATCAGGCTAAGATGTTGGCCAGTGTATTTAGTGACAGGTTGCAAGCCCATCGCAAACAAATTGTATATAAAACTAATTGTAAAGAAAAACCAAGAGTATCGATATCGAAATAATAAATATTTTTACCCATGCCTAAGTAAGTCCAAAAACCAAATTGCACGTTCAATAACGGTGCCTAGTAATTATGCAACAGTGAACGACCAGGATATTTTAGCTTACCGAACTGTCTCTTTTTGGCACACTGAATCGCTCCTTCTATGCCTTTGGTTCTTATTTTCCATGAGTACTATAATATAAGCATAGCTCAGGGCCTCTATTCAGGTGCGTTATAACGATATCGTGTTTGACACGTTTAAGAATCGTTTATGTCACAGTCGCCATTATTGTAAATGACATAAGAGTTATCAAAACGATGACAATACGGAAACAGGTTAAAAACGATATCGTTATAACGCAGTTGAATAGAGGCCCAGCTCAGTGGAAACAGCCTTTATTTATACCTGTATATTATAGTCCTTGCACTATAGCATGATGCGAAGAACATTTTTTTTAGCCTAATTTTTCGTTATTCTCGTGACGGTATCTGCCATATTAGGTAGGTTTTAGTGGTGGTAGGACCCTGTGCGCAGCGGTCCGTCTGGATCACTACCACCACCTTATCCATTGAACTACCGCCAAGCAGCCGTGGTCGCATTGTTGTGTTTCGGTGTAAGGATAAGACAACCGGTAAAATTACTAGCATAGAGGCATTTTATCTTAGTCCTCAGGGTCGGTAACGCATTTAAGGTCTTAGGATTGAAGTCCTGAGATTATGTTTGATAATTCAAATATCTACGAGTTTCAGATTGGGTTTACTATCAGGTGGAATGAGTGATACTGACCATAAAAAAGTATGAAAAATATATTATACGCGCAGCCTAGCACAGAGACCTTTAGTACTAGAAAGCTGTAATTTGGCATGAATATGCATATAGTCACGCCACCAAGCGGTACGATAAAATGTGAAAAACATTTTTTTTTTAGGTTATTTCCCTTACACGTAACGTGGGGATGTCGTTAGATAGGTCTTCCGTTTGCGTAAAGAGTAACCAGTTAATGAAATATTAAGCTTTAAAGCGCAAATTTTTGTTAGGCTCGAAAGTGTCCCCCTCCCTACAGCCAAAACTACAGATAGTAAAATTCTGAAAAAAAAAACTTAAATAAAATAACATATAACGAATTTAAAAGAAAAACTGACGACTAAGTAGACATCATTGGTTCTTGAGATACAGGCGATAAAAGTGTTTATACCTACTAAAACCTACCTACTAAGACGGCTCCAAATGACTTTGAATAGAAAAATTGTTATTACAAGTTTTATGTTTGTAGTACTTAACGGCTTCGGAACCCTACACTTAGAATGGTCCGATATGCTCGTGCCCGGTTTTTATATTCAAAAGTGCCGAGAGCGCCTGCACGGGAAATGTTATGTCTACTTTTGTCACGTATTTATTGGCATGGCTTGCGGACCTCTCGAGATGTTCCCAAGGACCAGTAGTCGTCCGCGGACCACCGGTTAAGAACCACTGCTTAAGAATATGATTGACAATTTTTTTTACTTAAAATTTATATAATGTGTAAGGAGGTCCAAATTACATCTTTCGGATCCCAAGCCAACCTCTCCTGCACGCGGTGCACCCTGCCGAATAACAAACGAGGCTCTGGCGACCCACCAACCCGCACTGGACCAGCGTGGTGGGCTTATGGTCCAAACCCCCTCATGAAATGAGCAACTCCCCGTCACGGCCCCCAGTGCCCGGCCGCCCCAGGGACCCCGGCCCTGACGGAATCCGGGTCAGCCCTGGAGCACGGGGTGCTAAGAATCCCCGGGCGTATTCGATCCCCCGTCAAACGACCAAGGCTAAGAAAAAGGAATCTGATTTGCTGAACGTTCTCACCTACAACGTCCGCACTTTGATGAAAGAAGAACGACTCGTCGAGCTGGAGCACGCTTTGAAGGATATCAAATGGGACGTAGTGGGGTTGTCGGAAGTTCGTAGAGAAGGAGAACAGACTGTAGAGAGAGACAATAGTGTGTTTTACCACTTCGGAATAGCAGGCGGGCTGTACGGAGTAGGTTTTCTCGTAAACAAGAAGTGGAAAAACAACATTATTGAATTTCGAGGCTACTCTGAGAGAATTGCTGTATTAAAATTCCAAATTGACCAAAATCATACCCTAACCCTAGTCCAGATTTATGCTCCTACATCAGCACATTGCGACGAAGAAATTGAAGTTTTTTATGACCTTCTTAATACAGCTTGCGAAGAGAACCGTGGATCATGGAACATGATTCTCGGCGACTTCAATGCAAAGGTTGGAAAGAGAACCGAATTGGATAATGGTGATGTGATCGGACCGCATGGCTATGGCGACCGGAACGACCGTGGTACCCGCCTAATCCAATTCTCTTTCGGACAAAGTCTAAGAATTTGTAACACCTTCTTTCTGAAAAAACCACAGCGTCGCTGGACGTGGGTTTCGCCTTCAGGAAATGCAAAAAACGAAGTAGATTTCATTCTTTCATCAAGCAAGTACATAGTAAAAGATATATCCATTCTTAACAAAATAAAATTCAGTTCCGACCACAGACCCTTACGAGCAAAAATTAAATTTAATCGGAAACTTCACAGACAACAACTTTTCTTAAAACAAATCAAACATCTTAACAGGGAAACATTAATAACCAATCATGAGCAATTTAATCTAGAACTTCACAATCAATTCAGCATCCTCGACACAGACACTGACGTACAGACTCAATATGACAATATTATTAGCAATATCAAAATAGCAAGCAGTAAAATCAGACAACCGAGAAGAAACAACAATAAACTAACCAAAGCAACAATTAATCTCATAGAATCCAGAGAAGAAAATAAATGTAACAAACAACAATACTCAATTTTAGACAAACAAGTTAAACGTAGCATCCGACGAGATATTCGAAACTTCAATACTAAACTAGTCGAAATAGCCTTAAAAAAACATACTTCTCTGAGAGCAGCCAAACATGGGACTACAACACAAAAGACCTGGATTACAAGCTTGCGAGACGAGGATGGGAAAAAATATTGTAGCAGAGACAAAGTCAGCGAAATCTGCACTAAGTTTTATACATCACTCTATTCGGACCCTTCTCTGTCATCATCACCCTCTAGCGAGCAGTACTCTTGTCCCGATACCATCTCTCCTATAACTGGGTACGAAACCAATATTGCCCTTAAAGATTTAAAATACCAAAAAAGTCCCGGAGAAGATGGTATTACAACCGAAGTCCTCAAAACAGGAAAACAAGTTCTATTGCCCCATATTACAAATCTGTTCAATTCCATTCTCCATACTGGCCAATTTCCTCGAGACTTCTGCCACTCAAATATAATACTTCTGCACAAAAAAGGCGACAAATCCGACATTGGGAACTATAGACCAATCAGTTTAATATCTCATGTTTATAAATTATTTATTAAGGTCATCGAAAACCGTATTGCTCCACTGCTGGACAAACATCAACCTCAAGAACAAGCTGGATTTCGACCCGGTTTTTCTACTACAGACCACCTCCACACGATCAATCAAATAATTGAAAAGTCCAACGAGTTCAACAGACCACTCTACCTCGCATTCGTGGATTACAGCAAAGCGTTTGACAGCGTCAAGCACTCTGCTGTATTTTCTGCAATGCGTAATCAGAGCATCGATAACACCTATGTTGAGCTCGTTGGTGCTATCTACCAGCACAGTACAGCCAGCATCAAGCTGCATGCTCCCGGCCCAAAATTCCGCATCGAGAAAGGCGTTAAACAGGGCGACCCGCTATCTCCAAAGTTGTTCACCAGTTGCCTTCAAGAAATTTTCAGACAGCTAGCGGTTTCGTGGGAGACTATGGGCATCGACGTCGACGGAAAAAGGTTAACAAACCTCCGCTTTGCTGACGACGTCGTCCTATTCTCTCACACAGCAACCCAACTTGAACGAATGCTCCAAGAACTGAGCACGGCAAGTCTTGAAGTCGGACTCAAAATAAATAGGATGAAGACCCAGCTGATGACCAATGGCACGAAACGTAGGGTCACGGTAGATGGGCAAGATATACAATATGTTGACGAGTATATCTACTTGGGCCAGATAGTATCTTTCGACAACAGACAGGCTAAGGAAATTGATCGACGGATCCAAAACGCCTGGAAGAGCTTCTGGTCCATGAAGGCGCTAATGAAGGGCAACCTTCTACTTTCACTAAAGCGCAAACTCGTCGACGTCTGTATTCTTCCCATCCTAACCTACGGTGCCCAAACTTGGTCATTGACTGAAGCCCAAAAATCCCGACTCAAGATTTGCCAGCGAGCAATGGAGCGCAGCATACTCGGGGTTCGTAGAACTGACAAGATCAAAAACACCGAACTGCGCTCCAAAACTGGCATTGCTGATGTGGGTGACAAGACCGCTAGGCTTAAGTGGGACTGGGCTGGACACGTCTGCCGTATGGATCCGGAACGGTGGGCCAGGGTTGCCACCGAATGGACTCCGCAAGATGGCTACCGGAGCAGAGGCAGACCAAAAAGGAGATGGCGGGACGACTTGGACGCGTTTCAAAGCGAATGGCGGGAGCATGCACTTAACCGAGAGGAATGGCGAAAAAGAGGGGAGGCCTTTGCCCAGCAGTGGGACACCAAAATAGGCTAATAAAAAAAAAAAAAAAAAAAAAAAAAAAAAATTATATGCAAGAATGAATATTGGGCACTGATAATTAATTGCTTTAGAAATTTCTGCATTGTCTTTTTGAAATTTACATACAAACATAACACGCCTTCATTCCCAGGGTGGGGTAGGCAGAGCTACATGACACCAACAATTTTAAACTTGTTCATAAATCTGTAACCACATTTTGCATAATCAGGCTAAGATTTTTACCAGTGAATTAGTGACAGGTAGCAAGCCCATCGCCTAATAGTACTACAAGCCTTTATTCCCTTAGTCACCTCTTACGACATCCACGGGAAGACATGGAGTGGCACTATTCTAATGCGGCAACCACACAGGTCTTAAATTTAAGTATGATAAAATTTCATCGATGTTTTTAAAACTAGATTAAACCTTGTCCCATCACTGGTCACGGGGTTCTTTCCCGTAAGTTTTGAGTCGCACCGTGTTTTAATGCATCAACAATAGTTACCTAACTTTTAATGAAAGTCTAGATTTACATAACGTAGCTCTCGGGTTGAATACTAGATTCTAAAATCTAGGTTTGACATTTAATTTGTTGAAACGCTAAAAATTCCCACACTCGTAACGTTTAAATTTACATAATTGCTATCGCTTTCATCATTCGCTCATAATTCAAAAATGCTTTTAAAATTCCTTGGTGATTTAATGGTACATTTCGTCTAATTAACTATATCCATATTATAATATTGTAAATGTGAAAGTCTGTGTGTCTGTTACCTGTTCGCGCTGCTGAACCGAATTATATAAAACTAGCGACCCGCCCTCGCTTCGCTTCGGGTTAAAGTATTATATATAAACCTTCCTCTTGAATCACTGGATAGAAAGTAGCCTAGGTTCATCAGGGATAATGTCGGCTTATAATGGTAAAATATTTTTTCAAATCGGTCCAGTAATTTCGAAACAAAATTCAAACAAATCTATCCTCTTTATAATATTAGTATAGATTAAGTATGGAGATATTTTGAAAACGGGAAATTTTACAGTTTCCGAGGGAGCAGTGATAAATGACTTTTACGCAGACGGAATAGCAGGTAAAAGCTAGTTGTTATTAGATATAATTTCTAGGGATAGGAACTTATCCTTTAAGCTGTCGCTAATTAGCAACGTTTCGATGTGGGGACAGGACATTGGTGAATAGAGAACATGCATTTTTTTTCTTACTCTGGATAGTGCTATGAAAGAGAGGCATAACTGTATACGCGAAATAATTCCCGTGTAACTTTTTCATAGGCTACTAGCGACCCGCCCTCGCTTCGCTCCGGATTAAAGTATTATACATATAAACCTTCCTCTTGAATCACTCTATCTATTCAAAAAAACCGCATCAAAATTCGTTGCGTAGTTTTAAAGATTTAAGCATACAAAAGGACATAGGGACAGAGAAAGCGACTTTGTTTTATACTATGTAGTGGGGAAGCTTTAAAAAGTCATAGTTCTGAGCCCTGCAAAAACACTACACGAAATCGACGATAGAGTAAACGTCACAGCTGTTGTTCCACGTTTAAAATATAAAAAAATTGCATTTATTTCGTAAATTACTATGTTGAAGCCAATATCATCAAATTAAAATACATACATACATACATAACGTCACGCCTTCATTCCCAGAGTGCGGTAGGCAGAGCTACAGAATACCAACAACTCAAAAGTTGTTGATAATTCTGTAACCACATTATGCACAATCAGGCCAAGAAGTTTACTAGTGTATTAGTGGCAGGTTGCAAGCCCATCGCCTAACAATACTACAAGCCCTTATTCCCTGAGTCGCCTCTCACGACATCCACGGGAAGACATGGAGTGGCACTATTCTAACCCGGCAACCACACGGGATGAAAAAAAATGAGGATGCCGAAAAAAGCAATCTAAAGTTAAATTTATGATTATGTATAAAATCTTAATAAACGGGTTTTTTTCCCCTAATTCGTATCAATGAAACTCAACTCTGATTTTCATGCATGTTCTCTATTCAATAGCATAATTTTTTCATTTTATCCAATCGCTTTATAACATTACTAGCGACCCGCCCTCGCTTCGCTCCGGATTAAAGTATTATACATATAAACCTTCCCTTTCAATCACTCTATCTATTAAAAAGAACCGCATCAAAATCCGTTGCGTAGTTTTAATGATTTAAGCATACATAGGGATATAGGGACAGAAAAAGCGACTTTGTTTTATACTAGGTATGTAGTGATAATGCTTACTACATAGAATATGAACTAAGTCTACGATTCGAGCATATACCGACCTTCACCGAACTGGTTAATGCATAAAAAGTAGTTTAGGGCGTTTTCCAAAAAAAGTGTAGGTACATCGTTGAAGACAAAATTAAGCAAATTTAACTTTTTCCATTTCTAATTTTCGTGAAAAAGTTAAATTTTCTTAATTGTGTCCTTAACGATGTACACTTTTTTGGAAAACGCACTTATACATATATACATAACATCACGCCTTAATTCCCAGAGTGGGGTAGGCAGAGCTACAGAAATACCAACAACTCTAAAAAGACTTGTTTATAATTCTTTAACCACATTTTGCACGATCATCCTAAGAAGTTTAGTACCAATTTCACCATACGATGTTAACCACTTAACAGACGATTAGAGCGTTAACAGTTGTCAAAATGTATGAACTAACAGTCGACTAACGTTGATTAAATTTAGCATCGTATGGTGAAATTGGGACTTAGTGTATTAGTGACAGCTTGCAAGCCCATCGCCTAACATTATTTTATATTAAATTGTACCAAATTAGGCAGCAGGCAGGTGAGTATAGTTTAGTGTCGTATAAAGCTGCCTAATTGAGAAGGCACGCACTAAAATGTGTTTTGTACGCTCCGACGGGACTTTTTAAACTTACCAGATAAAACTTCATCTTTAAGATCAACGCAGCGCTGTGTTGAACGAGGGAGAGGGAGCGTACAAAACACATTAGCGCATGCCTTCTTAATTAGGCAGCTTTATACGACACTAACTCAACTCACCTGGGGGTGATTCTCTCAACATAGCGCTGCGTCGATCTAAAAGGTGAAGTTTTATCCGGCAAGTTTGAGAAGTCCCTTCGGAGCGTACAAAACACATTTTAGCGCGTGTACAAGATTTTGACATACCTACTCCAATGTAAGAATAAATTGTTGAGAGGACTGTGAAGCAAAATTCCAAATAAAATGCGATAACGTTTTCCTCCCCTTAAACGATTTTAGCATAATTATATGTACTCAAATACTCAAACGTTTATTGCATTCCACAATGTGTTGGCAGTTGACAGGCTAACTTAAGCTATTACAGTAATAGATATAATTATTATAACTTAATTATGGACCCAGTTGGGCATAGCAACATTAAGAGAGGGCTTTAATTCAATAATCTTACATTGTACTTAATAATTATATTGCACATAAGGTATATAATTTAAATTATGTCAAATTTAATTTGAACTAAGTACCTAATTAAACTTAAATATCTGTTATAATTATTTTGCATTATTTAATCCTATTATCCTATTATATTTGTTTAATTATAATTTATTCTGTATATTATTATCATATTTTTGTATTTATCTCTAACTTATCTTCCCAATGTAATTAATATGATATTTATTTATAATATTTATTAATGTCACTGTTTCTTATTTATATGTGTAGGTTTTAGTTTAAATTACAGTTTGTCTTCCAAGTACGTATTTATAGTATAATAACATTTTCTTATAAGAAGTTCCTTTAAGAGTTTTATAAATTTGTTTTTGATGCGGGTAACATTAATCTATCTCTGTGTCGCAGGAAATGGGTTGTGGGTAAGTCTTCTCGTTTTTTGTAGTAGTCAGGATATTTCCTAACAAACTTACACATCTCAAGAATGTATATGCACGGTAGGGTAAGTAGTTTATTTTCCTGGAAGTGGGGTTTACAGCTTTCTGTGTTTTCTATGTTAACTAGGATGCGGACGAGTTTTTTTTGTAGTGTAAAGAGAGCTGGCGCATCGGTGCTATTTCCCCAAAGGATGACGCCGTAGCTGAACCAGGCGTACGCATAGGCGTAGTAGGTGACGAGTGCAGTTTCCAAGTCGGAGCGCATAAGCGAATTGTGATATTTTAGTTCTAATCTTTTTTATATGAGTTTTCCAGTTTACGTGAGTATCTATAACTAGTCCAAGCAATGTGAATTCATTAAAAACTTCTATTGATTTATTTCTGTACTTTAAGTTTATTTCTAGCGGTTTTTTTTGATGAGGATGGAAAGTCATTAGTTTAGTTTTTGAATAATTTATTTGTACATTGTGCTCATTTAACCATTTTGTAGTTTTGTCTAATATGCAGTTAAGTTTTTCATTTAAGTTCACATTATTTTGGCATGTTGTGAGAAGAGAGATGTCGTCTGCAAAAAGAATACATGGTTCATTCATGATTTTTGGAAGGTCATTTATATACAAAATAAACAATAAACATCCTATTACACTTCCTTGAGGGATTGAGGCGTTAGTTATTTTGCTATCGGAACGGACATTCATTATTTCTCCGTTGTTGGGTTCGAAGTACTCCACCTCCGTGAACTGTTCGCGATCTTTGAGATAAGAGACAAACCAATTATGAGCTATTCCACGGATCCCTAATCCATATAATTTATTTAATAGAATTTTAAAATTTACACTATCATAAGCTTTGGTCATGTCCAATAATATACCGATTGCGTATTTTTTTTCATTTAAAATATTTAAAAAAAATTGAAAGTACTTGTAGACCGCAAGGGTCGTTGACCGTTTTTTGCGAAATCCGTTTTGGTTTTCATCAAAGATTTTAAACTTCTCACAAAAATCATATACACGATCACACATTGCCTTCTCAAAAATTTTTGATAGTGTAGATAACAGAGCTATGGGGCGGTAGTTATTGGGATCGGTTTTGTGGCTTTTTTTGTGTATAGGTTTAATTATGGCTTTCTTTAAGAGGTCCGGGAACACTCCTTCAGTAAATGATTGGTTTATTAGAATTGAGAGAGGTTGTGAATATTGTAGATATTATGAAAAACTATGTCTGTACGTTTTCCTTTACAAGCAAATACTTATTTGAATGAAAATAAATAAAAAAAATGAAAGCGGAAACGTACAGACCTAGTTTTCCATAATATCTACAACATATTCAAAAATCGTGGAAATCGGATTAGATTTAGGGGGTGAGAAACGTTATCGCCCGGAGCTACATTTGTATGGATTATTTTTGACAGCTACGCCATTTAGCATCGCTTCACAATCCTCTTAAGGTTTAAAACAGAGGTGTATTTTGTGTGACTTGAGCCCTTTTATTACTAAGCAAATTAATCCTCGGGTAGCTATTATTTTAATAATTTTATTACTCCCAATAGCAAGTTTTGTTTGACACTAATTCCCGTTTGACGTATTTGACACTAGTTCCTGGTACGGCGTGTTAAGCCCCAAGAAGCTTATATGACACTGGAGACTACACGGCGAAAAACGCTTTGAAACGTAAAAAAGTAACCTTGAATGACGTCGGTTATGTTTGCTGTCCCTTTCTTTTCATCCTAAAGAAAGCGACAAAAAATGACGGAGGGACGACGACAATCTAACAAAAATTAGCGTTTTAAAGCTTAATATTTCATAAACGGATTACTTAACCGAAAAACTGTTTTCACAAACTCGTAATATTTTTGAAAGACCTTTCCAACGACAACCCATACTATAGGGTAGACGAGAAAAAAAATACATCCCCACGTTACAGGTAGGGGTAAACAAAACCCTAAATTTTTTTTTTTTTTATACTCATTATTGTACCACTTTGTTGGCGTGACTAATATGCATATTCATGCCAAATTACTGCTTTCTAGCACTAAGAGTTTCTGCGCCAGGCTGCGGACGGACGGACATGGCAGAACTATAAGGGTTCCTAGTTTGACTATGGAACCCTAAATATACGTGTGGCACTCGGGGACTGCCTCGTTAAAGCTATTGCATAGCATTTTTTATCAACTTATGCAATAATAATTTCGTACAGTCGTCCCATAAACATACACGTTAAGGTTCAACTAGTCGCGGGCTCGAACTCATTCGTGGACGCGGCCAAAAAGCACGCCGTCTCACCTAGCATTGTGTCTAAAAGAGATAGAATCAGTTAAGAGCAGTTAGCAGCTAGTCTACACGCATGTGTCTAGTCGCACGCGCACAAACACCGAGCCGAAGTCTGCCGAACTGAAACGACGTTAGACGAAACACGGCTTTCAACGCCGCACCGCTGTGCCGGTCGGAGTGGGGGGTGTTAGGTTTATTTTCGTTACGGAATTTCTTGATTCTGTCGCGCTCAAAGCCCGAGATTAAAGGTATGCAATAGCTTCCTCGCTAGCTTAGCTTACTCGTGTGCCTTCTCCTTAACATAAAAAAAAAACAAAACTTAAAAAAAATATTAAAATCTTTCCACAAATGACGGAGTAATCTCATAACAAACACAAAACAACCTCATCCTTTTTTGAAGTCTGTTATTAAAAACCTTCCTACGGTATAGTGCACGAGGCGGTCAAAATCAGGAATTACGAAAAATTTGGTATACAAATGTGTGGTTGCCGGGTTAGAATAGTGCCACTCCATGTCTTCCCGTGGATGTCGTAAGAGGCGACTAAGGGAATAAAGGCTTATAGTACTGTTAGGCGATGGGCTTGCAACCTGTCACTAATTCACTAGTAAACCTCTCAGCCTGTTAGTGCAAAATGTGGTTACAGAATTATTAACATGTCTTTAGAGTTTTTGGTATTTCTGTAGCTATGCCTACCCCACTCTGGGAACGAAGGCGTGATAATTATTATGTAGGTATGTATGTTTAATATTTAGTATGCGTAACATTTTATATATTTTTGAAATAAGGTTATTGAAATCAGTTTTGGCTACATTTCCTGTTTACTTTAACTATAAGAACCGGGTAAGGACCTAATAGTTGGACCACAGTTAAGCGTAGTTAACCATACAAACAACAAAAGTGAAAAAGTTCCTTTGTGACACGAAAATTATACCTACAAATGTATGGCTAATTTTCGTGTCACAACGGAAAAGTTTCATAGAAAATTTAATTGAGTGAGTTAGCGTGGCCAACTTTTTGGTCCTTACCCAACCACTAGAGCAGTAGCCGTCAGTTTAATAATATTGTTCAAAGTGGGTATTTAGGGAAATATGCTTACAATGTTAGGCAATAACCTGATAAGGATGCGCAAACAACTTGTTTATAGTGGTCAAGACAAACAGCTGACCCATTTCTACGTCTAATTTTTGTTCATAGAAATGTAGTATTTATTATTAGTTGATAGAATAATCAATACACAGAACACTTTCTTTGTAGATATTTAAATCACAGATTTTTGTTACAAATAAATTAAATGTTTTATTAAAATTAATATTGGTTCAAATATTTGTGTGATGAGCACGATATTTGTGTCCTGAGTCTTGGATGTTTTCTTTGTATTTAAGTATATATTTCTCTGTATAAGTATGTTTATCGTGGTCTAGTACCCATAGTACAAGCCTAGAGCTTAGTTTGGGACTAGGGCAATTTGCGTGACACTGTCCTGTGATTTATTATTCATTTATTATTATATCAAATCACATATTTTTGATCCTCGTATTCTGGTAGCAGCACGTTTCTTACCGGGATCCATTTTCTAATGGGGTTGAAATAAAATACCATGAAAAACTAGGTTCTCTATTGAATGGCTTTTTTTTTACACATAATGTATCTTTTCGCATATGAAATTCGGTCAAACTAGAGAATCGTTAGATACGTATGAAGACATCTCTCTCTATGTCATTCCAACGCATTTCTGCGTCCCTGTTATTAGTGACTAATTTAAGAAGGTCTATTAAGTCTAAGCCACGCTTCGCAAGGAAATCAAAACTTATAGGGTACCTACCATAGACGTAAAATCATGAAATTTGTTAAGAAGGGAAGTCTTAGGCCCGTATTAATAAACTCGTCTCGGTTTAAATGTCCGTCTCAAGATACGTCAAAGTAAACGTCAAACCATAGAAAACTGTCATTTTTGACGTATCTTGAGACGGGCATTCAAACCGAGATCAGTTTATTAATACGGGCCTTACAGGGCTGGAATTCTACAAGGTAATAACGATATCGTTTTTGACCTGTTTCCGTATTGTCAACGTTTTCATAACAATAATGGCGACTGTGACATAAACGATTCTTAAACGTGTTTAACACGATATCGTTTTAACGCACCTGAATAGAGGCCCACAAGTAAAGGATCAAAACCAAAAATTGATTATTTATTGTCCCAGTATACAAAAGTCGACAACAGTTTTTCAACGAAAAAGTCATAGTTTGTCCCTCAATCAATTTTTACATATTTACAAGTTTGTACGGAAACCTCGATGCGCGAGTCCGACTTGAACTTGACCGGCATTTTTAGGGTTCCGTAGTCAAACTTGGAACCCTTATAGTTTCGCCATATCCGCAGCCTAGCTCAGAGACTCTTAGTTCTAGAAAGCTGTAATTTAGCTTGAATATACTTCATATTAGTCATGCCAAGAAAGTGGGAAAATACAATCTTGAATTAATATTTTTTTAGTGTACCTCCCCATCACGTGATATTTTTTCCTCGTCTTCCCCATATTGTTGTCGTTGGATAGCTCTTTCCAAAATATTGTGGGTTTGTGAAAACAGTTTTTCGATTTAGGGATCTGTTTATGAAATATTAAGCTTTAAAGCGCTAGTTTTTGTTAGAGTCAAGTGTCTTCCCCACAGCCAATGCCACAAATACTAAAAATCAGAAAAAAACTTAAATGAAAGCGCATATAACGAATTTAAATGGAAAACTACCACGACTAAGTAGACATCATTGGTTCTCGAGATACAGAAGATTAAAGTGTTTATACCTACTAAAAATCATCTAAGACGGCACCAAATGACTTTAAGTAGAGAATAGTTATTGCTTGTTGTGTTTTATGTTTGCAGTACTTAATGGCTTTGCAATCAACCCTACACTGAGCATGGTCCGACATGCTCTTGTCCGGTTTTTTAAAGATAAAACATGTAAATCCTGCTTTGTTCTACTAACTGTCTATTACTCGTACCTAGTCTATGTAGAACTCGCTAAATCACAACATCGCTTGAAAGCAGCAGGCTGCAGACATCCAGTATTTTCTGAACTCTGTCACATAGTATTCGCGGTAAGTCTAGGTGTCTATGTATTTTGGACTTTCCGTTGAAGTTTAATACGTTAGCTCCATACGTAATAAAGTTGTTGATTTGGATGGGGTGCGTTGGTTTTCATAATCCTTTAAAGAGTACTGAGCTCTGGGACCATAGACTAATTAGTGAAAACTGGCCAAGTGCGAGTCGGACTCGCGGCACGAAGGGTTTCGTACCATTAAAAAAAAATCACGTTTGTTGTATGGGAGTTTAATTATTTATTCTTAAAGTGAATATACAACAACCATTCCGTAATTATATCAAGCGTGAACCTGTTACCGTTATTAATATCGAGCAAAAAAGGCACAAAAATCGCGTTTTTTGTATGGGACCCCGTAAATATTTACTTTATTCTGTTTTTAGTATTTCAAGGTCAAACTCACAGCATTTATTTGACAAACACAATAGTTATAAAAATATTTTTTTACAGAATAAACCAAAACGTAAAGGAATAGATCATGGAGATATTTGTACCGAAATTAGTGACGTTGCGCTGTTGTGTGAGGTCAAAAAGGGTCAGCTCAGCTAGTGCCGCCGCTGAAATCATAGCGCTGGATTCCAGCTGAACCCTGGTGTTTACCTACTTCGTAGCTGAACGCGACCACGAGATGAGAGAAATTAAACAATATGCATAAATAATATAGCGCGTAAAATGTGGGTTACCTTCGTTTCGTCAAAAAGTTATTGGTCAAATGTTTCATGTCCCAAATTTTCATTTGTTTCGTTTTCTGTAATTGTAAATGTTTCAGGATTGTATAAAAGCTAACCTCACCTAACCTAAAAGGTTCTACACGATAGTACTAAAATAAATTCTGAAAAAAAATATAACTTAGCTTTGGCAATTGTAAAATTTGGGAAATGATACATTTGACCAAAATTATTTTGGCCAAACGGCAGGCTCCCGTGAAATGTATAATGGTGTAGTCAAAAGTGTACATATACTCGTATGTGGCAAACTAAGTATAGATAGAAATATATAATAAATTAATAAATAAAGTAGTAGAAAATTAGGGCACTAATCTAAATAAGTTGGGACAACTCGGTCACCACCAAATGGCAAACATTTTTGATACTTTGTAGGTAGTTACAGAAGCAACAGAAATACATCATCTGTTAAAAAATTCAACTGTCTAGCTATCACGTTTCAAGAGATACAGGTGTAGGACAGTCAGACAGACAGCGGAGTCTTAGTAATATAGGATCCCGTTTTTACCTTTTCGGTACGGAACCCTAAAAAGGGGGTCTTTAATGCCGTAATACCAAAGGAGGCGGCTACCTATCTAATTGTTTAAGCATTTCAAATCGTCGTGTTACTTACTCAAACTCGTATCTGCATTTTTTTTGCTGTTGGTAATTTAATTTTCATTCAGTAATACTTAGAGGCAATAAGTTTACCAACAGCAATGAATTTGCAGATACAAATTTGAGTAAGTATGTGGTTACCGATCTATACTAATATTATTAATATTACTGTTATTTCTCTTACAAGGTTGTCTGGAAGAGATCGCTATTTAGCGGTAAGACCGCCTGTTGTATACCTATGATTTAAATGTACTGTTCCATGTTCTGTTTTTATTTTTTATTTTTGGTGTTCAATAAAGAGTATTTGTATTGTATTGTATTGTAAGAGGTAAAGTTTATGAGTTTGTGAGGAACCGATTTAGATGAAATTTGGTATGGAGATAATTAAAGTCCTGGACATAAGATTTTTATCCCAAAATTTATGTTTTTTTTTTTTCTATTTTTGTGTGAAAATCTTAATGCGGTTCACAGAATACATCTACTTACCAAGTTTCAACAGTGTAGTTCTTATAGTTTCGGAAAAAAGTGACTGTGACATACGGACGGACAGACAGACAGACATGAAGAATCTATAAGGGTTCCGTTTTTTGCCATTTGGCTACGGAACCCTAAAAGTGACAAGAAATAACAAGTTTTCTATTTAAAGTGTCTTGGTGCCGCCTTAGATGATTTTAATAGGTATAAACTCTTTAATCGCCTGTATCTCAAGAACCAATGATGTCTACTTAGTAGTGATAATTTTCCTTTTAAATTCATTATATGCTCTTTCATTGAAGATATTTTTTAGAATTTTAGGACTGGAGTCTAACAAAATTTTGCGCTTTAAAGCTAAATATATCATTAACGGATCCTTTAATCAAAAAATTTACAGAAACTCGGAATAGTTTTGAAAAAACCTATCCAACGACACATCAATCGGGTAGACGAGAAAATAAGATACATCCTCAAGTTTCGTACAATAAAAAAAATTGCAAGGTATTTTTTTACCACTTTGATGGCGTTACTAATATTATTCATGCCAAATTGGGTGAATCAACTTTTAAAGTCCTCCTTTTCTACACGCTAATAAAATCTTACTAGAATATGTGAGATTGATAATGGTTTACACATGTTAAAATTAGATAATCAGATTTTCGGATTTCACTATTCATGATCATAAACCAATTGTATAATTTTGTAAAAACATGGTAACGCAGTGGAAAATGCACGTTTTTCATACAAAACCCGGGGACAACGTCGTCCCCTGCGTTACCTGATATATTTGTGTAAATCATAGAAGAATTTTTAAAATCGTCAGCTAGAAAGTAAGTTTAATTGTCTGATTTATTCAATATATTGACCACATCAAAAAAAAAATTGCATTCTACCAAATTAAGGTGACATAGTGAGACATGTCGAAAATTGGGGAATACCTTAAAAGTTGATTCACCCAATTACATCTTTCTAGTACTAAGAGTCTCTGAGCTAGGCTGCCGACGGACGGACCTAAATTAAGTCTAGCATTGTAATGCTAGTAGTTATTTACAATTACCTGTAACAAAACTGTAGGAAAGAGCGAAACCTCCTAATACAGGTATAAACTCAAAAGGAGGATTCGACCCCGAAAATTACAACCTCGTGAACCCTACCATAGAAACAAAGTGATTTTTGTAAACGGCAGTTTGATCATTATTTCCTTACTAGTTGTTTCAAATTCCCACAAAGGGCGATTTTTGGCTTTACGAGGTTATATCGGAGGATTTCGAATAATAAAAGTGACAAAATAAAACGAAACATGTTACTCTTATATCGTATATTGCTAAAACTTAAAAAAAAATAAAGGTATGTTTATAAAACATAAAAAAAAACATTAATCTAGCACTCCGGGAGATGTTGGTATGCTCATAACTAGAACTGTCAAAGTTTAAACTCTCAAAAACCCTCCCAAATATTGTTGATAGATTTCTGTGATATTATTAAAACAGATACAAATTAAGATTAAATACCTACGCTTATACCAATTCCGTGTTAGGGAAAAGGACAACTTAAATAACGAAACACAAGAGCAGTTACAATGGTCATTGTGTACAAATGAAATTTTATATTGATCACAGAAATGGTTAAAGAAATCTACAGGTCTTTTTAGAGTTGTTGGTATTTATGTAGCTCTGCCTACCCTACTCTGGGAATGAAGGCGTGACGTTATGAATGCATGTAGAAATTAATTACTTCCTTATTTATCTCTTGCAAAAAAATACATCATCAGGTGTCATATTAAAGAGCATACAAATCATGCTTAAGTAATACGAACTACCATTGTGCCAATTCTACAAAGGTCATATATTTTCTTGGCTATTTCGATGCAATCCACAGAAATAATAAATCTTTTTTTACTGTCAATCGATTTTGTTAAGTAAATCTGTAACTTGTATCGATTTTTTCTACTGTCACAAATCTCAACTAAATTTCATATTAATGACATGATTAACAACAATGCAACTTTGATAAAAATATAATGTACAAATTAGTATAATTTTCGAAATGTGTATTATATTCTTGACTTGCTTGACATCTAACAAGCAACATAAAGTTATACATATTAATTTTAAATAGACTGTTTAATATTGCAAATAAAATGCTTTTAGAATTGTTCAGCTAAAAATTGGTATTTACTCATAAAACAGTTGCTTAAGAGGATTGTGAAGCGATGCTTAAATCGCTTAGCTGTCAAAAATAATCCATACAAATTTAGCTCCGGGCGATAACGTTTCTCACCCCCTAAATCTAATCCGATTTCCACGATTTTTGAATATGTTGTAGATATTATGTAAAACTAGGTCTGTACGTTTCTGCTTTTGTGTTTTTTTCATTCAGAAAAGAAAACTTTCAGCCCTAGTTTTTCATAATATTTACAACATATTCAAAAATCGTAAAAATAGGACGACGTCTAAGGGGAAAAAAACATTATCGCATAAATATTCAATTTTAAACTCGCTGAAGCAATGGCGCACGGAATAACGCATGGCGATGATGTGTGATGCACAAAATTGTCTACAAAGTAACAAATGAAAAATGAAAAGCTACAGATATCAATGCCATCGAAAACATTTTGTGCAAAGAAATCACATCACGGAACTTTCGCTAGCAGAATTCGCTTTTGCGTACGCCATTGCTAATTATTGTCACCATCAGCGAATATCATTGCTGCCTCTTGCCAATTAAGAATAAAAACTGTCTGCATTCTCAATTTAACTTGTACATTAAAAACAGGGTATTAGTAGCACTCGGATGTCTATTGCTGTCACACTCTCTGGCATAGCAAATATATTAACAGATGCTAGAATATGTGTGACAGCAATAGACCGTGTTACTACTAAAATTGTCGCTTTACAGTTAAGTACATGGCTGTTGCATGAGCTCATCTCATAGTAAGAAGTTTGTAACACATTTACAAACTTTAAATTTCCAATGTGTCAACCATACCGCTATTATGCTTCTGTAAAGAACAAATATAGTATTCAATGCAAGAGAACGCAACTTTCTCTTAATAAAAGTTACTGTAAAACGTTTAAGTGTTTAATAGGTCAAGCATGACCTTTTTTGTTTTATAAAACACAGGCTGATCTAATGTTTTAGCTAATAGCCTAGGTCTGTTCAGTCGAAAACAATGGCTACAGCCATTTATGGACCTATTCAACTGTCAGTTAGACTTACCTAATCAACCTATCGCAGATATATCTCCCGAGTACTAACATAGTTTTATTTACAATGGTATCGATTGGTAACAATAGTTAACAAGTGACTATATAATTATAACGTCTAATGGACAAAAGGCGAATGACGATACTTCAAAATGGTGTTCCATATATACAACAGTATAGACGTCTCCTTCTGCCTCCCCTAATGGTTACCTAGTCCCATCCGTGGTGCTCGTGGTGGATTGGCACCCAGACCTTTTCCCACACTGGCTTATATACTTTCTTCCATGCGGGAACCTCAACAGTTTTCCATACGGGCAATTGAATCTGTTTCCACTTCTCTACCCATATTTTTTTCTGTACTGGCACCCAGATTTCTTTCTTTATCGTCTTCCATACCTTAACCTTCTCTTCTACCCACTCCTCTTTCTTCTCAGTCACCCAAGCCTGTTTTTTCTCTGTTCTCCAGATCTGCTTCCATTCTTCTTTCCATTCTAGTTTCTTCTCAGTCACCCACTCTTGTTTGTGTTCGGTTCTCCACACCTTCTTCCATACTGGTTTCCAGATCATTTTCTTCCTCCATAGATCGTGGCTTGTGTACTCCCATCCGTGGTCGTCCTTACCCAAGAACTTTTCACCTGGAACTCCTTCTTTGACCCATTCTGGAACGTAGCTCTGCTTCCATTCAGGAACTTGAACTGTCTTAGTCACTGGTACCTTAACCTCCCTCCATACTGGTTTTTGTACCTTTTTCCAATCAGAAACTTGTACTTCCTTCCATACAGGTACTTGCACCTCCTTCCAGATAGGTTTTTTTACAATTTTCCACGCTGGAACTTGTTCTTCTTTCCACTGCTGCACTTTCTCTTCCTTCCACGCTGGTTCTTTTTCTTTCTTCCACTCCGTTTTCCATGCTAGTTTCTTCTCGGTCTTCCAGATCTGTTTCCATTCTTCTTTCCACACGAGCTTCTTCTTCCAGATGCCTTCTGGTTGGGAATGCCAGCCGCCAGGGGATCGCTTATCCCTCGTCGTCTCTGCGACATCCTGGGTTGGGGCTGCTAGTGCAGCCGCAAAGACCACGGCTAGAAGCTGTAAAAAAAAGAACCTTTTAGATCATGGCTTTACGCTGAAAGGAATAATTTCCAAGTGTTCTGAAACAGCGGACAAAGCCACGAAAAAACCCAAGGGAAAAAAAAAGTGAATGTGGAACTAATTACGCGCCACGTATGTCTCTGTCCCTTTTATACTAAATCAGATGAAATAGGACAGCGACTTGCTAAAAGCTCTTTGTGTCTTTCAACACACTCTCATTATGGAAATGATAAATGACTGTTATAATCGTTGACCAAATTAAAGCCAAGGTCTTTGCCAGATTGTTAATTAGAAATTTTCGGTAAGGTACACAACAAAAATAACGTTGTACCGAAATATAATTAGCTTCACTACTAACAGACAAACAATGTCATTAAATCTTAGAAGTAGAATTTACATTTGAGTCGGATTGACTTTGCATACTTCAAATTTTGATAAGAAAACAATATGGTGACAATAGCGGACTAAATGCTTTAAGATTTTACAAACCCGTCAACCAACTTGCCAAACAGAGAAAAGTCAAAGGTTGGTGGTGACCTGGTGTCGGTATAAAGCCAAATTGAAGCCGTGAGTGTTCATAAGGGTGTGTCAAGGTCGCCTGACCCGTTAGTCGTCGATCGCGCTCGCCAAATTCGGAATCATGCCTTTCTTAACACGTTTTATATTAGCTTCACTTGTTACTTCAATTTAATCAAATATAGATTTAAGATTTGCATTTACGCAATACCGATGACCATACAATATTATTTCCATGTCTTCCCGTGAATGTCGTAAGAGGCGACTAAGCGAATAAGGGCTTGTAGTACTGTTAGGCGATGGGCTTGCAACCTGTCACTAATACACTAGTAAACTTCTTGGCCTGATAGTGAAAAATGTGGTTACAGAATTGTAAACAAGTCTTTTTAGAGTTGTTGGTGTTTCTGTACCTCTGCCTACCCCACTCTGAGAATGAAGGCGTGATGTTATTATGTATGTATACAATAATGTGGTAGTGTTTGTATGATGATGGAGACGAAAGGTGGCCATAGGGACTCCTCAATGGGTCACAGTAGATACTTCAAATTTGGACTTATTTGACTGGTTTTTTTGATACAAGTCGGCAATAAAGGTAGTTTTTTTAAAAGTTCAATCCTGGATAGAATAAAATCCTTTAAGCCGTACTCCGTAAAACTTAAATCTAGACACAGGCTAAGATGACACAAATAATCTTTTCGTATCTCTTATCAAAGTTTAATCTTTATGTGTATAATGTAATATTATGCCACGATGTGTTTTGTGTGTTTGTTAGGGCTCGATTTTTTTTAATGTTACTGGTAGTCGGACCTTGTGCAGGGTCCGTCCGGATTGCTACCACCATCTTATCCATTAAACTACCGCCAAACAGCAGTGTTCTCATTGTTGTGTTCCGGTTTGGGGATAAGACAGCCGGTGAAATGGCTAGCATGGAGGCATTCCATCTTGGTCCTCAGGGTTGGCAACGCATTTGCAGTCTTAGAATTGCAGTCTTGTGAATGCGAATGTCTATGGGTCACAGTTTCCACTTACCATCAGATTGCCTAGTGCTCATTTGCATTATCAATGCCTTAAAAAAAACTCGCTTTGCTTCGGTTCAAAAGTAACCTACACTAGTCAAGGATAATTTCCCGAATCCTATAATTTATACACGTGTAAGTCTATTACAAAACCTATTTGCATTCAAATATTCCTCTTCACGCAATTTGCCTCAAATACTGACATAAAATCTAAGAAATGCATTTAGCAACTTGCAAATGTATTTGAAATCATTTCATTTTAACATAAATTTACATTTATAATATGCTTCTTTGGTTTTTCGCGTATGTTAATAATATGAGGAACTTAGTTGGCATAACTGAGTTTGGTACAGAAGGCCAACGAATTTAGTTATCCAGCGTTTACAATAATTATGAGCACTACGTGATAATCTAAATCGCTATCGGCAAAATATTTGTGTGATGAGCACGAGTATTTGTTCCTGAGTCTTGGATGTTTTCTATGTATTTAAGTATGTATTTCTTTATATAAGTATGTTTATCGTTCTCTAGTATCTATAGTACAAGCCTAGAGCTTAGTTTGGAACTAGGTTAAATTGTGTAAGGTGGCCTCGCTTATTTATTTTATTTCTTTATTATTTGTATACGCAAGACAACGGCCTATACTTAGGACATTTCTCAAAGTGATTTTAAACTTTAGTTGACATACTCGTAAGGTTATTTTTTGAACTAGCTAAATTTGACGGGCAACGCACAGCTGTAACCGTTGGACCTAGTGGTTTTAGAGCCCTGTGCAGGGATGCAGTCCTCAGGGTTGGCAGCGCATTTGAGGTCTTGAGAATTCAAATGTCTATGGGTCTCAGATTCCACTTATCATCAGGTGGCCTGAGTGCTCGTGTGCCTTCTAGTGACTTGAAATTTGGAGTTAATACTCCTTGAATATCCTAATGGCACACAAAGAGATTTTGCAAATTAATATCTTAAAGGGTTAAAATAGTGAAATAGTAGTAACTAGTCTCCTCTTCCTCTAGTAACTTAAGAGCGTACCAAGCGTCCAGTGGCACCCTCATTACCTTATTGTATTTTCTAATTAATTTAAGTATTATCTTCAAATCTAAGACGAAATTCGATTAGATTTAGGGGGTGAAAAACGTTATCGCCCGGAGTTAAATTTGTATAGATTATTTGAACAGCTTCGCGATTTTAGCATCGCTTCAGAATCCTCTTTAGGGCAGTATTCGAGTGTTAGTTGCTCAATTCCTAATCAAGCGACCCAAGTACGATAATATTGCGTTATATGTTCTCCGCACATACGGCATACTCGACACCAATTTAACGTTTAAGTAACATTTATTATATATGTGTTGGAATACCTTCAATTGCTTGATCGCTATTACGTAATATTATTGGTCAAAGAAGTTGTGGTTAAACCAACAGGATGGGTGTTGCTTGTTAGGTCAATTCTGACATACGTAATAGTCAAGTGAATATCGGGAGATATACTCGTACATACATAACATCACGCCTTCATTCCCAGAGTGGGGTAGGCAGAGCTACAGAAATATACCAACAATTGAGGACAAGCATGAAAATAAGAATTGAGCTTCATTGATGGGTCATACACACTCTTAAAGACAAAAGTTGTGTCTCCTGTGGTCAAAAGTTAAGAGCTTGTGTGCATATAAATTATGTTCTTAAATGATAGGTCTTTAGCAGTCCTGACGGCGTTTATGCGGGTATGGCCTAAGCCAGAAAATTAGGCCTAAAAAACGTTAACTTTCGGTGTTTTTTTTTTTTTTTTATGTTAATGAGAAGGCACACGAGCACTCAGGCCACCTGATGGTAAGTGGAATCTGAGACCCATAGACATTTGAATTCTCAAGACTATAATCCCAAGACCTCAAATGCGTTGCCAACCCTGAGGACTAAGATGGAATGCCTCTATGCTAGTAATTTCACCGGTTGTCTTATCCCCACACCGGAACACAACAATGGGAACACTGTTGCTTGGCGGGTGGTTAATGGATAAGATGGTGGTAGCGATCCGGACGGACCCTGCACAGGGTCCTACCACCACTAAACACACACAGGAAAGACGGTAACCTAAATATGTGTATGACCCTGATATAAAAAGCATTACACTAAGTTTTGACCCGTTTATTAATTTATATAGCAACAAAACTGGTTAAAATTTTAATTCTCTTTTTATGTTTAGATTGTTTTTTTCGGAATCTTAACTTTACTTACGTAATATTTTAATTCAACGATATTGGCATAAACATAGTAATTTACGAAATAAATTCAAATTTCTTAAGGTCCTTATATTCTAAACATGGAACCACAGCTGTGATGTCATTCCTGTCGTCGATTTTGTATAGAGTGTTCTGCAGGGGGTCTGAACTATGACTTTTTAAAACTACATATCTTATGAAAAAAATACACGACAATTATTTCGCGTGTACAGTTATTCTTCTCTTTCATAGCACTTTCCTGAGAGGGTAAGAGAAAGAAATATGCATGTTATTCTCTATTCTACAAAGACTTGTTGATGATTCTGTAACCATTTTGCACGATGAGGAAAAGATGACATGGCAATCCCACACAAATTTACCTAGTCTTAAACTAAACTCTAGGCTGTACTATAGCGACAAAGCGAAATCGCTACATAGTATAAAACAAAGTCGCTTTTTCTGTCCCTATGTCCCTTTGTATGCTTAAATCTTTAAAACTACGCAACGGATTTTGATGCGGTTTTTTTAGTAGATAGAGTGATTCAAGAGGAAGGTTTATATGTATAATACTTTAGTTCGGAGCGAAGCGAGGGCGGGTCGCTAGTACTAAATAAAACATACATTATATACATAGAAAACATCCAATACTTGGGAACTAACACAATTATTGCAGTTCACGAGGTTCAAACCAACCAACTAGGTTAAACGTGTCGTAATTATAATTATGATACTGTCTTTAGGCTAAAATCATCGCGTGTTGCTTTCTATTTGTTAAAAGCGTTCACAATGTTAGCAATTTAACATCAATGTATTATGTAATGCTTTGTTGTTAAAATAACTGTTGCCTATAACATTAAGTACACAACGGCTTATTAATCAAAGTTAATGACTCATTATCTACAGTTGACTAATGGTTATAATGAAACCGTTAATTAAGTATGACAACTTTTTGTTGCAAAAACAAACCCACTATTGACTTGAGAGATAGAGAACGTCGGTAGCTCGTGGCTTACAGTCGACTCGAGGTCTTGGAACCTCCGCGGTTACCGTGTACCAATGACATTTTCTAACTTAAGTATCTACATTACCCGATGTTGTTTAAAAAAACCTGTACATTACAACAGCTGACAAGGAAAGGTACCCAACTGTCAGACACCGATTTGTTTGATTTTTATATACGTCAGAGAGTTGTCTAAAATAATGGACACATGTTTTTTTTAGCTGCCAAACCTCAACCTATTTGGAAAATTTGTCTTCCAAAATACTAAATAAGTGACCAAACCGTCGATCTTCTGTAAAGAGTTTTGTTAAAGCAATGGCCTGGAGAACATGACAAAATACCAATTACGGACCGAAAAGTCTCTATTAAAAAATAACTTTAACGATGAGAAATATAAAGATTTGAGAGGTGTTTATTTTAGGAAAATATGAGTTTGAATCGATACACAAAACCCGTGCCCACAATTTTTTCAAGTTCTCAAACATAATCAAACCAGAAATATGCTTAAACAAAACTCACGACACGACACGGTGACCTAGATGGGAGTGACCCTGCCTCCGAAGCCAGCGGTCCTGGGTTCAAATCCCGGTAAGGGCAGATATTTGTGTGATGAGCGCGAATATTTGTTCCTGAGTCTTTGATGTTTTCTATGTGTTTAAGTATTTATTTCTCTATAAAAGTATGTTTATCGTTGTCTAGTACCCATAGTACAAGCCTAGAGCTTAGTTTGGGACTAGGTCAATTTGTGTGATATTGTCCTCTGATATTTTTATTTTTTTATTTTTATCTCTACAGAAGTTAGAGGGTATAGTCACTTCTCAGTACTTTGGTCATACTTTGGAGGAAAGTTATAGAAATAGGTTAAGATTGGGTAGCTAAATAAAATTGTGTGTCCATTATTTTAGACTACTCACTGACGTATATAAAAATCTAACAAAGCGGAGCCGGAGAGTTGGGCTCCTTTTCTTGTGTGTGTGTTAGAGGGTAATTGCACAAAATATCCTAAAACAGTAAAAATGTCCCACAAAAGCGCCACTCTGTAAGATAAAGTAAGATCAGGACATACGGATCCCTTAATCGAAAAATGGTCTTCACTAACCCCTAATATTTTTGAAAGACCTATCCAACGACACCCCACACTATGGGGTAGACGTGAAAAAAAAAGGTAGAAAGTAACAATTTTATTCAAGATTTTATTTTACCACTTAGTATGTTCGCATGACTAATATGACATGTATATTTATGCCAAATTACAGCTTTCTAGTACTGAGAGTCTCTGAGCTAGGCTGCGGATGAACTATAGGGGTTCCTAGTTTGACTACGGAACCCTGAGGAAGGACATAGGGTAGTTTTTATCCGCAATAAACGACTTCTACATAAACGGAGTTGCGAGCAACAGCTAATATAGACATAAAGAAATTAATGTACAGGTGGGTTCGAATTAGAGCAGCCTCAAGTTGAAGCACACACGGCTCACCTATTTTGCTCAAATTCGTACGCGCTCACGCTGTGCGCGAGCAGCGCACGAGCAGCGCGCGGCGAGCCGCCGAGAGTCGGTCTCTTTTACGTGCTCAAAGGCGCCTCAGTGTGCGTGCGTCGCGTAAATTGGACGTGTATCCGATCGTGCCGCGGGCAGAACGACAAGTTCTAACTGGTCTGTGGGCGAGGCGCGTACAAATTTGATAAAGTTGCGGAGCCGTTCAACCACCGAGGCAATTTCTTCTTCTTTTTGTTAATAATTCGGTGAAGTATGATAAATGCAGCCGCGGCTGTCATCGTGTCCGACGGCATTTTGAAATATCGGCTCGCGGCGAGCATGCTGCCTCACAATTTGGCTCGCGAGCAGCTTGCCGCGCGGAGCTAGCATGCCTCAGGCTGAACCGCTCAACTTCGTACCCAGCTTAATAATGTCCTTAATAAATAACGTATAAAGGCGCGTTCACATAGCGATCCGTAAGTAGTTGTATGACCGAGTTCACACACAGTATTCCGGATCCAGTAAAAATATCGGTCCGTTTTACAGGTCCGTTATTCGATGGCGTACGTAGTTGTATGAGCGAGTTCACACAGTATTCCGGATCCAGTAAAAATATCGGTCCGCTTTACAGGTCCGTTATTTGATGGCGTACGTAGTTGTATTAGCGAGTCCACACACAGTATTCCGGATCCAGTAAAAATATCGGTCCGTTTTACAGGTCCGTTATTTGATGGCGTACGTAGTTGTATGAGCGAGTTCACACACAGTATTCCGGATCCAGTAAAAATATCAGTCCGTTTTACAGGTCCGTTGTTCGATGGCGTACGTAGTTGTATGAGCGAGTTTACACACAGTATTCCGAATCCAGTAAAATACGGACCAGGCCATTACAGGTCCGATTAAATGTATACGATATTGGCGTATGTGGGTAAGGACCAAAAAGTTGGACACGCTAACTCAGTCAATAAAAAAATCCATGAAACTGTAATTGTATGAGCTAGTTCACACCCAAGACAGTATTCCGGATTACCCCTGTTTGAATATTATCTCCAGTTTCAACGGATCCGTTAAAAAGATCCTGTGAAAACGGACGTTCTATGTGCACGCGCCCTTATACACAGTGATGTAATTCGTTTGAAATGAAATGGCTTTATCTTAATTACAGCGGGGAAATTAAAAATCGACACAAAACATACGTTAATGTTTCGTTATTTCAAGCGGAACAGTTTAATGAAGTGCAGAGTCAATTATAAACAATTTATGTTTTTGAAAACGGACTTTCCGCGTTGGATTTTCAATATTGCCTTTATCACAAAGGCTTGGTTTTTCAATCACCAGTTTGAAATATTAAACCCTAGAGAACATGCGCTCACAGGGCCTCTATTCAGGTGCGTTAAAACGATATCGTGTTTGACACGTTTAAGAATCGTTTATGTCACAGTCGCCATTATTGCAAATGACATAAGAGTTATCAAAACGTTGACAATACGGAAACAGGTCAAAAACGACATCGTGTTTAACACGTTTAAGAATCGTTTATGTCACAGTCGCCATTATTGTAAATGACATAAGAGTTATCAAAACGTTGACAATACGGAAACAGGTCAAAAACAATATCGTTATAACGCAGTTGAATACAGGCCCTGCTAACGTTAACTGTTGTCATTAACTGTCAAAATTTTATGACAGGTAAGGAGTTCCTATTTATCGATAAACTCAATTATCGATGCTCGTTACATACACTAGTGATCACTCCAAGTTTTGTTTGTAAAAATATTTTTTATCAGTGTAAAAATGAAACAAAGTAATAACGTAATTATCGTATTCTTTTTTTTAAACGATTTTAAAACTTTCGCATCGTAATGTTTTTCTAAATTAATTTCTGTCCCATTTGATAAGTATATAATAATATTAGGTTAAAACTAAGGTACCTTTAACGTAGTGATCACAAATAAATACACATAATGCTAGGAGCGATCACTAGTGTTTGGAACAGCATCGATAATTGAGTATTATCGATTCCTTTGTCTGGTAATTGTCGTAATCTCTCGACTCAACCGTCTGGCAGCTTACATGAATCCTATACGTTCTAAGTAACGATAATGCAAATCTTGGTTTTAATTATGTTTCTCGGGAGCAACTATGTATTGACTAAACTAAACTAAATCGATGTCAATAAAAAGGTGTAATGTGTATCACCTTTATGTCGTACCGAAATATTATAATTGTACATAAAATAAAAATGATCTTTGTGTATATTTTAATATTTTATATAATTTCCGTACTTAATACAATTCTTTTTCTAAATTTTCCTAATTTATACTTTTTTGTCTTGGTGATAATATCCATTTAAATCAACCGTAGTAATCGCGGCAAATATTTCAAATTATAATAATTTCTAATATTGACCTAATGATTTGAGTCAATATCAGATAATGCTTGTTTATAATTGCGAAAATAACTACCTTTATAGTATTAACGCACTTATTTTATAGTTAGGTACGATCATTCAAAAATCGCATTATATGGATATCGATAGAAGAATCGATATTTAATTAAGCACTAGCAGAAGTGCACTGTTACTCCCTTCAAACCGGGGTTTCTATAATGTATGATAAGAATATTTCATTTCATAAACAACATAAAAGAAGAAGTCTAGTTAACCGACTTTTCTAACTATAGTTATTAGCAAAAAAAGTTGGTTTTTGCTTTAGTGTTGATTTCGATTCCATGATTCAATCACGAACGCTACTGGGTCGTTCTACTTTTTTACCGACAATACATCGTCATTTTCCATATTTTGCGTTTTTCAACTATTGATAATTATGGTTTTAATTTTTGATTTTAAAATACGTTGCGTGAATTTTAATTTGGACTAATTAATGATTATTTCGGTGGCGATAATGTTTTTTTCTTTATGGAATCTCAGAATATACTGTGACAAAGCGGCCGTTTTCAGAGGAGACTAAATTTTGTATTACCACGCGATTCTATGAAAAACAAACTTATTAAAAAAAGCACTGGATAGATAAAGTGAAAGATTATTTAGTACTAATAAATGAATAAATGTTTGGACGTATATTCAAACACTAAAACATTAATAATCAATATTCTAACTGATAACGTATGGTAAAATGAGGACAGGCAATTGACAAAGAATGACCCTACTAACGTTTTTTCTTTTCTATCAAAACGTATGCGATGTCATGTTCGTGCGTTACGATAAACCACGTGGTCAACTGTGATCCCATACATCTTGAGCGATAGAAAAGAAAAGCGATAGGAGCCTCAAATAAAACCATTTATTGAATGTCTTAATTCAACATTTTAAGGTCCAAACATAAACCCTGCAAGGGCACAGAAATCTTAGAAATATTTTAAACTTAATATAAAAAGATAACTGTCGTAAATTGTAGAAACTATCTCTAGTAAAATAGCAAAAGGTCTACACTAAACATGGAAGGTAAATTAACACAAACGCAACATCAATATTAAGTACCTAACATTAAAATTGCTTCGAATCAAAGAAGTCTTCAAGTGAATAGAAAGCTTGTCTTAATATATTTTTATAACTAAAATTTAAAGTGATTAAAATTGTCTATATCTTTAATTCTGTTACGATAGGAATACGGTTATATCTTGGCTATATAGGGCTTTAGGTTAGAATGCAGAGCGCGGCGAGAGATCTTAATAAACGAGATGCAATTAACTATGGTCACGTGTAGTATCGTCGCCTTACTTACTCAAACTCGTATCTGTATATTTTTTTTGCTGTTGGTAAACTTATTGCTTCAAATATTACCGAATGTAAATGAAATTACCAACCGCAAAAAGAATGAGCAGATACGAATTTGAGTAAGTAAGACGACGGTATACAACTCAACTCAGCGAGAACAATACCAAAATGTTAATAAAATACATGGTAAAACTTAAACCACATGTATTTGCCCACCCAGCCTCCCACCAATTTAGATAGATACAGATGTGCTTAGCAGCTATGCTGCGAGGATGTGAAAGCTATAAAAAAATGTCACGGGACAATAATATCACACAAATTGACCTAGTACTAAACTAAGCTCTAGGCTTGTACTATGGGTACTAGACAACGATAAACATACTTAGATAGAGAAATATATACTTAAAAACATAGAAAACATCCAAGACTCAGGAACAAATACCTACTCGCGCTCATCACACAAATATCTGCCTAAGATTCGAACCCGGGACCGCTTGCTTCGAAGGCAGGGTCACTACCAACTATAGGCCAACGTGTCGTACTTAAACTAGCTAAGGTATGTTGCGAGGATGTAAAAGCTATAAAAAAATATCACGGGACAATATCACACAAATTGACCTTGTCCCAAACTAAGCTCTAGGCTTGTACATGGGTACTAGACAACGACGAACTTGCTTATTTAGAGAAATATATACTTTCAAAAAACATCCAAGACTCAGGAACAAATACTCGTGCTCATCGCACAAGTATCTGCCTAAAATTTGAACCCGGGACCGCTTGCTTCGAAGGCAGGTTCACTACCAACTAGGCCGACGTGTCGTCAATGCTATGTGTATGACCAATGAATATTATTGGATAACAAACGCATCAATAACAACGTAGCTTAGTACTCTAGTGTAACGGCACCCTTATTATAATATTGACCCATCAGTTCCCGGTATTAATTTAGAACCGTACCCGATGTGCATGCATTCAAAATTCAAAATTCAAAATTCTTTATTTCATAAAACACACATTGTCTATGATCAGTGATGATCAAATCAAAAATCAAAATCAAAATGTTTATTCAGTAAATAGGCCCCCATGGGGCTCTTTTACACGTCGGTAATATGAAGTGAATTTACTAGCGCTTCAGATAAGACCATCATTGCGGAGAAGAAGCGCCAAGAAACTCCATCGATGGAGCCACCCGGTAAGCAAAAATGCCTGTGTTGGGTGGCACCGCTCTTCCTTTAGGTTACATGAGTATGTGCTATGCTTAAACTACTACAATGTTTAGGTAATCAAATAAAGCTTGTTAACCAAAATTATGGTGTACATGGTAATGATTGCAAAGTTAAAATGTAGCACACATTAAATAAAATAAGATAAGGTAAGAGGCAACTTGGTGTTCATGAAACCAGGTGTATGTTACATGAAAGAAATCAAAACCAGGATGTAAATCTCATCCCTGTGTGTGTGTGTGTGTGTGTGTGTGTGTGTGCGTATTGTGTTTGTATTTATAAGATTATCAACACTACAATCTCTGCTTTGCCTAAAGGTTAACTGGTAGAGAATGCCTTACGGCATTAAGCTCGCCTTTTGCATATTAAGTGTATTCTTTTTTGTGCAATAAAGATTAAATAAATAAATAATTAAATTATTGTAACAAAAACTCTGTCTCATCATAAGTTAAGGTCTTAAGCCAATTTGTGATTACTCTCTTGCAGTCGTGGTAAAGTTTCGGGTAAATGTCTAGTTCTTTATTTAATTTATTGTAAATATGTGAAGATTTGGAGTAAAACATGACTGCATGACTTGATATACGGCATTTCGCGTTAAACCACGCCGTCAATCGTAATTAATCATAGGAAGAATATTTTCACGAGTGAGTTCCATTCTTGCGGCGAGATGACATTTTAAACCCGCCAAAAACGAAAGACTAGCGTTCATAAAAAAGCGGCCAGTGTTAAAGAAAATTTCTCATTTTACCATGGAGGTCAGGATAGCGTTTAAAATACCGGCCAAGAGCATGTCGGACCCTGCGCAGTGTAGGGTTCCGAAGCCGTTAAAAACTAAAAACATAAAACCCTTTAAGTGATACCAATTTTCTATTCAGAGTCATTTGGTGCCGTCTTAGATGATTTAAGTATGTATAAACACTTTAATCGCCTGTATGAACCAATGATTTACTCAGTCGTGATAGTTTTACTTTTAAATTGGTCATATTATGCGCTTCAGAATCAGAATCAGAATCAGAATAATCTTTATTCAAGTAGGTTTACAAATAATAAACTCTTTTGAAACGTCATAGTAGCGACTTAGCCTAAATTGACTGCAGGTTCAAATCGCGACCGATCAGAGAAGAACCTGTAAGAAACTCTGTCGGATGTCTTTTTTTTTTTCGACGTTCGCAACCTTTTGTCGTAAGGACTAAACATTTTATTACAAGCAATTCAGTCCCAAGCATTGTTATCATTAATATAGTTTTTAATTCTATAATATGCTTTAGAAATTAGTTTACGCTTAACGTAACTCTTAAATTTATTTACTGATAGTTCAGTAACATTACTTGGGAGCTTATTATAGAACCTAATACAATTACCCATAAAAGTTTTTATTTTATGGAGCCGCGTGAAGGGCACTGCGAGCTTATGTTTATTTCTGGTATTAACATTATGTATGTCACAGTTCTTTCTAAATTTAGCGATGTTTTTATGAACATACATAATTTTTTCATATTACTCTTCAATTTAGGTTTTTTTCAGATTTTTAGTATTTTTAGTTGTCGCTGTGGGGTTTGCGGGGGGGGGGGGGTGAATTGTTAGTATAGTTCCACTCCATGTCTTGTGGATGTCGTGAGAGGCGACTAAGGGAATAAGGGCTTGTAGTACTGTTAGGTGATGTGCTTGGAACGTGTCACTAATACACTAGTAAATTTCTTGGCCTGATTGTGCAAAATGTGGTTACAGAATTATCAACTAGTCTTTTTAGAGTTGTTGGTATCTCTGTAGCTCTTCCTACTAATAATGAAGGAATGAAAGCGTGATGTTATGTATGTTTTACCGTGAAGAATAGGTACCCTATCTCGTTTGATATGACGTGGCCTTGTATTGACCTTGCCTAGCGGTCTTGGGTTCAAACCCCGATAAAGTCAAATGTTATAAATGCGAAAGTTTGCGTGTTATTGTTACTCTTTCATGCTGCGACGGCTGTACGGATTCGGAATGGAGATTGAAATTTGGAATGGAGATAGCTTATTGCCCTGGATTAATAGAATAGCTACTTTCTACAGGGCATAACGATAGTCGAAATGTATGCAGACGAAGTTGCGGGCAGAAGATATAGAGAACTAATATTAGTTTTGATTTTTGGTTGTATTCTGTGTTTCACAGGATCCTATTAGGTACTAAGATTTCGCTGTCTGTCCGTCCGTCTGTCGGTCACCAGGCTGTTAGTCAAGAACCGCGATGACACGGCTAACAGTTAAAATTTTCACAAATTATTTATTTATGTTCTCTTACAACTTTGCTTGACATTAATAACGGCAACAGACACTTGAAATATTTACAGAATATTTATTTGTGTATTCACTTTAAGAATAAATAATTAAGATAAAATTAAATAAATACTGTTAAGGGCTCCCATAGAAAAAAACGTGATTATTTTGCCTTTTTGATCGATCTTAATACAGTGGTTGTAAAGATAATAAAAAAAAAAAAGATCACAGGACAATGTTACACAAATTGACCTAGTCCCTAACTAATCTCTAGGCTTGTACTATGGGTACTAGACAACGATAAACTTACTTATACAGAGAAATATATACTTAAATACATAGAAAACATCCAAGACTCGGGAACTCATAACACACTTAAATGTATACAAATATCTGCCCTTGTAGTAAGAGCGGACAATAGAGAGATCTCTCTCCAGGCGGGTTATGCCTGGGGACCGAACATGGATAGATGGGGATGGTATGGAACCCTTCGTGTGCAAGCCCGACTCGCACCTGGCCGGTTTTTTTTTTTATAATTATGTTTATCGTTGTTCAGTATCTACATAACGAGCTCAGAGCTAATTTTATGTTTTATGTAAATTCGTTCCTTTATTTATATTAGTTTATTAGTTATTACTAATAACTCCCTCTGGCGTCTCTTCGTTTTTACATGAGTTTTCTTTAGCAGTCATACTTAAACAAAAATTTACTATACATAAAAAACCTTCCGCGAAAAATCATCTAACAAACAGTGAGAACCGCATCAAAATCTGTTGCGTGGTTTAGAAAGAGCTAGCTGATATACAAACGGGAAGAAAGAAAGAGAGAGACGCGGAATGCGATTATTTTATACTATGTAATAATAGTAATAGAGAAAAGAAGAATTATTACTTTAGCGGTTCGAATAAATGCCGTTTAATATACGGGAGACAATGTAGTTTATGTCACTCAATAAAAAATGTAGTTTTAGTGTATTTTTGTGGAACATATATCAGTAGATCCAAATATTAATAATATTTTTATAAATAGGGCAAGGATTAAATTTACTATTTTTTATTTTATCAAATTGACATTTAAAAATTAGAATATTAATAATGTGTAATTGGGTTTTTGTGCATTTAAAAGTTTTTATACAAATTATTAAATAATGCACCATTTTTTTTTACATTTGTTTCTCAATATTTATTAAAAATAATAGAAGAGATTCGACATTTGGTATAAAATTAGGAATAAAATAATTATTTAAAGAATGAGTAGTATTTGATTTAAATGTGTTATTTTTATATAAATATTGTTAAAAGAGTACAAAGTACGTTTCGAGTAAGGTATTTTTATTTAGGTCGTAGGTAGGCAGCAGAGTTATTTTGGGAGTAAAATTAAAGCGCACACTTTGTTATATTCGCGACATTGCATTATCAAAATACGATTAACAACGATATTTTTACGTAGGTGATTGAAAACAACATCGGAACATTACAAAAAAAGAAACACGGCAAAATGTTATTTACGCGAACCCACAATTAACTTTAAAAATAATTGCATCATGCAATGTGTCCTTAGCGGAGCGAAATTGCAATTCCAAAGTTTCACTTTCGGACTGGTTCCAAACAAAACCGACATGCAAAAAAGCCGACAGAAAACAGTTACATAATTTTTTCCTCATTAAAGCACGATAGTATAATACACCATTTTAACACTGATACGTCACTAAGAATAACCCTTCACCGTTCACACGCACGTACCGTATAAGCGAGAGCTCTCATCTTGCTCGAGCCGACACTGCGCAGTGTGCGCTTGCGCATCCGTATATATTCAACGCCACCCCTCTCTTAGCGCCCGGAAATTATAGTACGCTAAGCCTTAGTATCATCAGTGTGATTACATGTGTGATATTGTGATCTATACAAAATTAAGCATGCCAGTTTGCAACACAAACATAAAAAGATGTTTAAAACGTTCTTGTTTTATTAATTTGAGATTTGTTCCCAAGAAAAAATAATTCACCCTGTACCTGTATTCATGTTTATTTTAAACTAGTTGTTTGTTGCCGTTTTTACAACCAATACTAAAAACGGAATAAAATATATATTCAAGCGGCTCGCATACACCAAACGTGTTTTTTTTGCAGTGTTTTGCTCGATATTAATAAAGGCTACAGGTAGACGCTTGACAATATATTTAGTTGTAAAGAATAAATAATTAAAATAATGTTAAATGGCTCCCATACAACAAAGGTTTTTTTGGAAGCTAAGGAACCCCTCGTGCGCGAGTTTGACTCGCACTTGGCCGGTTTTATACAGACTTTAACAATGGATGCAGGTCCTTAAGTCATCGAATCCTAACAGAACCCTATTAATATGTCTACGCTTTTCGTCCTTCCTATCTTTGAAGATCTGTATTTTTCGAAACGTAAGGTAACAGACAACCTGTTTTTTAATGTGTTAATATCGCGGACTTACTAAGCTTTTTCTAAGTGAAGTAATAAAGTCCCCGTACAAGATACGTTTTTATTTCAACGTATTTTTTTCGCCACATCATAAATACTGCAAAACAAGAGCGTCAAATTTGGTACGGTTATTAATTGTGAAAAAAACCGGACAAGAGCATGTCGGACCATGCTCAGTGTAGGGTTCCGAATCCGTTAAGTACTACAAACATAAAAATTAACAAGTAATAGCTAATTTTCTATTTAGACATTTGGTGCCGTCTTAGTTGATTTTAGTAGGTATAAACACTTCAATCGCCTGTGTCTCAAGAACCAATGGTGTCTACTTGGTCGTGATAGTTTCCTTTTAAATTCGTTATTACCCGACTACGGCGAAGCAAAAAGGAGGGTTATGGTTACCGGTATGTATGTAAGTATGTATGTATGTATGTTCATCTGTTCCCTCTTAACTTCTAAACCACTTATTATAATTTAACTAATGGCGTATCGTTAGAAGCGTTTTGTAAGTCCGCTGGTTACTTGAGTCTAGCAAAACTTAGCGCTTTGAAGCTTAATATTTAACAAACGGATTACTTTATCTAAAAACTGTTTTCACAAACCCGTAATATTTTTGAAAGACCTATCCAACAACACCCCACACTACAGGGTAGACGAGAAAAAAAATACACCCCATGTTACGTGTTGGGGAGGTACCCTAATTTTTTTTTTACAATTTATTGTACCACTTTGTTGCAGCTTTTTAGTACTAAGAGTCTCTGCGTAAGGCTGCGGACGGACGGACATGGCGAAACTATAAGGGTTTCTAGTTTGACTACGGAACCCTAAAAATTGCCATTTCAGCCATTCTCTACCAGTCAACCAACTGACCGAACAGAAACAAGTGTAAACAGGCTAAACATAATGATAAAACATTACAATAACATAATCTACCATCAAGTTGGAACTACCTAACACTTGGTGATATCTTAGTTATATTATTTTTAGAAGGTATGCCAAAGTTTATTGGATAAAATTTATCCTGAACAATAATTCCGACTCAAATAGCAAAGGTTTATTTTTTTATTTGTCTATTCCTGGGTGAGACAAGCGCATTTTAGATCATTGAACACTGTTTTGTTTCTTTAAAAAAATAAAGGAATGTTTCCTTTCAGTAAAATGAGCTAACTAAAGGATTTAAGGTTTAGTTACTAGGTACCCTCCAGAGATGTTCTACGTTGTAACGGCTGACCACACCGTTGCATGATGAGCGTCAGTGACCAAAAGCATGGAAGATGTTTGAAGCATGCCTCAAGTCACCGCGACCAGCAACTCTGGCCAAGCGAATTGTGGCACGTGGAGATCAATTGTACTCGTATCGCAAAGAAGCCACAAGCTGCATCAAGTGGCATCGGGGATGAATTCTGTATGAACTGATTTAGCTTTTTGCTTTTTTTGTTTTCATTTGTTGATGTTAATACAAAGTCAGCACTAAAAGCACAGAGTTAACACGTTCGTTCTACGTAAGCACGCGACGAGTCACTGCGACCAGTAAAACGGCGAGCAAATTTTGCCGAGCGAAGCGATCCAGCGGCGGTCGGAGAAAACATACATCGACATTGCATCAGACATTTATTTGTTTCTTTTATGTGTCTCTTTGTATCGTTTTAATATATTTTTTTTTATTGTTTAAGTTCCTTGCTTGATTAGGGAACCCTAAAAAGGGTGGTTTTATATGAATTAAACGGCCAAGGACGTTTCTCATGTGGCGACGATAGAGGCGTTCATTGTTGTACACCGGCATTGCATGGCGATTGTCTCTAAACAAAAACATAATTACATAAATATATTTACGAGGGGTGATCCATAATTTTTGATAATCGGTATAAAAAATGATGATAAGTAAATCTTTATACTTTTATTGGAATATTCACACTCTGTGTTTGCAAAAATTTAATAACTTCATTCAATTGTTTTATTTTACCCCTATAAAAATGTTTTTACTTCTGGAGGTCAAGTTTTGTACCTTCACTAAGTCGTCCTTCACCAAGCGGTTATGCAAACACCCTTGTCAATTAGAAAGCTCTAAAGGAAAATTGCAGCCGCAAAATCTTATTTTTTTTCTTTAGCCTATTTTTAATATTTTTACTTAACTTAAAAAGAATAATGTAAAATAACTCTCGTAGATTATTTGAGCTGCATTAGTATAAGCTAATGTCACAGTTATTAAATGTGAGCCTCAATAATCCTGAAAAAGGCCGAAATACCTACCCAAAATTTTGATGACTGAGCTAGAAATAAAACACAACTATTTTAACTTAACTTATTTATCTTTATTCAAAAAAAAAAACCTAGGTTTCATTTTCAGTAACAATTTTTTTTAACAATGCATCAGGACTTCCTCCACACCGCTCCAAAAAGTTAAAAACTCTCTATTATTTTGCCGACTTGAAAAGTTGTTCATACATACATATACAGAGTGTTTTTTTTAAATGGGACAGTATGGGGAAATCCGAATCTAAAGGAAATAGAGGAAAAGTGTCCAAGGAGACATTAGGTGTTTTTTTATGTAAACAAATTTGGCTCATTAAAATTTTTGGTCAAGCGTGAGTTGTTCTTAAAAAATTATAAAGTTGGTAATTTTTTTTTTTGACGCGGGTCGACTCTGTTTCATGTAAGGATTATTTCATTGTATGGAAAGAAAAAAATCTGAACAGTAGAAGTTGGTCAAATTTAATGAAAACTAATCTTCATACAATTGCAGTATTCGCCTTTTAATATTGTCACAAGTGCCTAGGCGTGTAAAAAAATATTTAAAATTATTCCATTTTTAAATTTCGATAATCGATAAGAGCTCCAGATGATTCAAGAGAAGAAAATTTTTTTTAATCTTCGTAAACATCATGGCACGCGATAGTCTTGAAATTATAAAAAAAAGAATTCAAATTTGGAACGTAAGTTATTTCTGCAGCAAAGAATTCAAATTTGGAACGTAAGTTATTTCTGCAGCTGTGATTTTGTTTCCAATCAGTTCATGCTTGTAATTTTATTCATCATGGCGTTAACTAATTCACATAAAGTTGATTTGATTGAGGCGTATTTTCTTAATTATCGCAGTAGAGATAATGCACTTAAGTGGTATCAAGAACGCTATCCTGACCGTGTAGTACCGAATCGCAAGATATTTGATAGTTTAATAAAGAACCTAAGACAGGAAGGCTGTTTCAAACCTAAGCGTAAAAGGCCGACGATAGTCAATAGTGAGTTCATAACTATTGCCGTATTGGGATATTTTGAAGCATATCCAAAAGCTTCGTTACGGGAAGCAGCTGAAACTATCGGTATTCATAAATCAACTGTAAGGAAGATATTGAAGGCTCATAAATACAAGTGTTACATAGAAGGTCGACTTGTACAAGCGTTACTACCTGGAGATAAAGACCGCAGGTTACATTTCTGTAATTGGTATGTGGCTCAGACTATTAGAAATAGATGTTTTCCTAATTTTATTATTTGGACTGATGAATGCAACTTTTCGAACAATGGCATGTACAACAGGAGAAATAACCATTACTGGTCAAAAATAAATCCGCTAAGAACTACAGAAACCCACAACCAAATCCGATTTTCTTTTAATTGTTGGTGTGCGATATTACATAACAGAATTTTTGCTATCAAAATTTACCAAGGAACGCTAAATAGTGAAAAATATCAGGAAATCTTGAACATGGCTGCAGATTTAGTAGATGAGACTATTAGCTTAAGGAACTTTGGTAAGATAATCTACCAACAAGATGGTGCACCAGCCCACAACAGTAGGGCAAGTAAACTGTGTTTGGACGAGCAGTTTCCAAACCGTTGGATGGGTACATATGGGCCGATAAAGTGGCCCCCACGATCGCCCGACTTAACGCCATTAGATTTTTTCTTATGGGGTTACCTTAAGGGTCGAATTTATGAATCCCGATACAACTCCGTACAAGAATTAAAAGATGCTGTTTACAACACTTTAAACACAATTCACCATAAGTCTCTGTTAAATGCAACTAGAAGTGTCTTGAAGCGTGCTCGTACCTGCATAAGACAAGACGGCGGCCACATCGAACATTTACTCAAGTAATAAACCAACTGTATGAAGATTAGTTTTCATTAAATTTGACCAACTTCTGCTGTTCAGATTTTTTTCTTTCCATACAATGAAATAATCCTTACATGAAACAGAGTCGACCCGCGTCAAAAAAAAAATTGACCAACTTTATAATTTTTTAAGAACAACTCACGCTTGACCAAAAATTTTAATGAGCCAAATTTGTTTACATAAAAAAACACCTAATGTCTCCTTGGACACTTTTCCTCTATCTCCTTTAGATTCGGATTTCCCCATACTGTCCCATTTAAAAAAAACACTCTGTATATACTTTTTTTTAAGAAAAATATACATGTATACATATATTTTTTCCTTATTTTAGGATGATAACTGCCATTTTTAAAGTTTTCAATAGAAGAATATCATTATGCGGGTGGTTCATACCGATTATGAGAACTTACTTACTTTTTCCGTGTGGTTGCCCGGTTAGAATAGTGCCACTCCATGTCTTCCCGTGGATGTCGTAAGAGGCGACTAAGGGAATAAGGGCTTGTAGTACTGTTAGGCGATGGGCTTGCAACCTGTCACTACTACACTGGTAAACATCTTAGCCTAACTGTGCAAAATGTGGTTACAGAATAAATATAAATATCAGGGGACAATCTCACACATATTGACCTAGTCCCAAACTAAGCTCTAGGCTTGTAATATGGGTACTAGACAACGATACATACATACATACCATCACGCCTTCATTCCCAGAGCGGGGTAGGCAGAGCTACAGAAATACCAACAACTCTAAAAAGACTTGTTTATAATTCTGTGACATATTTGTACAATCAGGCCAAGAAGTTTACTAGTGTATTAGTGACAGGTAACAAGCCCATCGCCTAACAGTACTACAAGCCCTTATTCCCTTAGTCGCCTCTAATGACATCCACGGGAAGACATGGAGTGGCGCTATTTTAACCCGGCAACCACACAAGACAACGATAAACGTACTTAAATAGAGAAATACATACTTATATATATAGAAAACATCCAAGACTCAGGAACAAATATTCGCGCTTATCACACAAATATCTGCCCTTACCGGGATTAGAACCCAGGACCGCTGGCTTCGGAGGCAGAGTCACTCCCAACTAGGCCAACGTGTCGTCAAAAGAATTACCAACAACTCTAAAAAACTTGTTGATAATTCTGTAGCTCTGCCTACCCCACTCTGGGAATAAAGGCGTTACTTTATGTATGTATGTATGAAAAGTTATGGATCACCCCTCGTAGCATGCCATGAGTCATCGTGACTACGGATTACAGATCCAGCGAGCTCCTTAGTCAAGGCGAGAAGCTACAACTACTTACATCAGGTCTTTAGTGGTGGTAGGACCCTGTGCAGGGTCCGTCCGGATCGCTACCACCATCATATCCATTAACCACCCGCCAAGCAACAGTGTTCGCATTGTTGTGTTCCGGTGTGGGGATAAGACAACCGGTGAAATTACTAGCATAGAGGCATTCCATCTTAGTCCTCAGGGTTGGCAACGCATTCCAGGTCTTAGGATTATAGCCTTGAGAATTCAAATGTCTATGGGTGTCAGATTCCACTTACCATCAGTTGGCCTGAGTGCTCGGGTGCCTTCTCCTAAACAGAAAAAAAAAATATATCAACCTGCATCGGGGAAGAATTTTGTTTCTGCTGGCTTACCTCTGCACTTCTTATTCCCTTGTATACTTTCTTTTCAATCAAATATAGGGTAGAGTATAGAGCGCAGAGTTGGCACGTTTGTTCTACGTTGTACCAATGTATGACCAAAAGCATGGAAGATGTATGAAGCATGCCTCGAGCCCCGTGACCAGCAACTCTGGCCAAGCGAATTGCAAGCACTCCACACCCAAGAAGCCACAAGCTGCATCATCTGGCATCGGGGATGAGTTCTGTATGAACTGATTTAGCTCTTTGCTTTTTTTGTTTTCATTTGTTGATGTTAATACAAAGTCAGCACTAAAAGCACAGAGTTAACACATTTGTTCCACGTAAGCACGCGACGAGTCACTGCGACCAGTAAAATGGCGAGCAAATTTTGCCGAGCGAAGCGTTCCGGCGGTGGTTGGAGAAAACTTACATCGGCATTGCATAAGGGGTTATTGTTTCTTGGCTGTTTCTTTAGTGTTTGTCTCTTTGTATCGTTTTAATATTCATATTTTGGATTGTATCTTTAATTTTATGACTATATATCATTTAAAAGCTCTTAAATATTGAAAATGAATTTTAAAGAAAATTTTGCCGACCGAAGCGTTGCATTGGCAGTCGGATAAAACTTACATCAACATTGCATAAGGGCTATTGTTTATTGGCTGGTTTTCATATGTGTCTGATATTTTTATTATTATTATACAATTTTATTTATTTATTATTTATTTTATTTCAAATATAAAATATGAATTAAAAGTCCTCTCCAACACTTCACTATCATAATATGGAACATAATAAATTATTATTTTCCGTAGTCAAACTAGGAACCTTTATAGTTTCGCCATGTCCGTCCGTCCGTCCATCCGCAACCTAGCGCAGATACTCTTTGTACTAGAAAAATGTAATTTGGTATGAATATGCATAATATTAGTCACGCCAATAAAATGTAAAAAAAAAAACCTCCCCTACACGTAACGTGGGGATGCATTTTTTTCTCGTCTACGATATAGTGTGGGCTGTCGTTGGATAGGTCTTTCAAAAATATTATGGGTTTATGAAAACAGTTTTTCGATTAAGAAATCCGTTTATGTAACATCAAGCTTTTTAAAGCGCTAATTTTTGTTACACGCAAGTGTCCCGCCCTTCTACAGCCAAAACTACAAATACTAAAAATCTGAAAAATAGACTTAAAAATCATATTTATTTATTTATTTATTTATTTATTTATTTATTTATAATTTACAATAACAGGCTTACAGTAAACACCAAATCACCTATTACGTTAATTTACATTACACGACAACATCAACAACACTTTTTTTTCATTATCATTAGAACAGAAAAATATCAATATTTTTAAGCAGCAATTGCCAACTGTCAGCAAATACGTCAGTATCTTGGACCCCAGACGAGAGGGCATTTAACATTTCAATCGCTCTGGCCGTCGGCGAGTTCCGAGCGCGACGAGTTCTGCAACCCTCCGAGGCTACAAAGAGAGGGTGCCGGCGACGAGCACCGGCCCGCACATATTGGTCAGGAACAAAGAACCGCAATCGCTCCAGAGCTGATGGATTGTCGATATTGTTTCGCAGTAGCAAGCAAAAGTGCACTAAGAGCTGCTTCTTTCGCCTGCAACATAGAGTGGACAATCCGACCATGCCTGTCACGAAAAGCGAGGGAAACAAGAACGGATAGTACCCAAACATTTTTTTATACAAGTATCTTGCAAATTTCCGTTGTACTCTTTCCAACAACATTGTGTAAGTTGACTCCATAGGATCCCAAATCATACTATTATATTCCAGCTTGCTACGCACAAAAGCATTGAATAGGATGACAGGTACTTTGGGATCCCTGAACGACGCTGCAGTCCGCATGATAAACCCTAGGGCTTTGCTGGCGCTGTTACGAGTCGCTACAATGTGATGATGGAAATCTAGCTTGTCATCAAGGTGCAAACCCAAGTCTCGGATTTCACGGACCCTATCCAAGGATTTGTCTGCTAGGAAGTATGTGGCTGCGATGGGAATTTTGGACCTCGTGAAGGTCATAACTTTACATTTACCTGCATTGAAAAGCAACTTGTTGCTTTGAGCCCAATTCGTTGCAGCATGAATGTCATTCTGCAAGACCTCGCAATCTGAAGGCGCATTAATAGCGTAGAAGAGCTTCAGATCATCAGCAAATAGCAGACATTTAGCGTTGCTTATCACTGACGGCAGATCGTTTATCATTATGACAAACAGGGTCGGCCCCAGCGTACTCCCCTGACTTACGCCAGATCGAGTATAATACTCCCCTGACGAGAATCCAGACAGCTGAACATACTGCTTCCGATCCCGATATGTAGAGATTTGAAACGAAAACTATCACGACTAAGTAGACATCATTGGTTCTTGAGACACAGGCGATTAAAGTGTTCATACCTACTAAAATCATCTAAGACGGCGCCAATTGACTTTAAATAAAAAAATATTATTACTTGTTGAATTTTATGTTTGTAGTACTAAACGGCTTCGGAACCCTACCCTGAGCATGGTTCGACATGCTTTTGCCCGGTTTTTAAAAAGGTTTTCTTAAATATGAGACGAAGGTGCGGAACCCTCGGTACTCGATTTTGATTTGCACTTGACATTTTTTTTAAACAGTTTTCTCATTCGATGTATGAAGCATGCCTCGAGTCATCGCGACCAGAGGCCCTAGCCAAGATGCGTTCGCTAACTAGCGATTCGATTCGTTTTGTTTTTAAACCAATCGCGTCACTCGTAGATCGCGTCATACGACGAGTCACGTGATCTACCAGTGCCGCGATTGGTTTCAAATTAAAACGAATCGAATCGCTAGTTAGCGAACGCATCTTGGCTAGGGCTTCTGCAATTCTAGCCAAGCGAATTGTGGCAGCGGCGCGCGGCGAAAGCAATTGCACCGCAGCCCGGGCGCACTCCACACCCAAGCAGCCACAAGCTGCATCATCTGGGATCGGGGATGAGTTCTGTATGAACTGATTTAGCTCTGTGCTATTAATGCATTCATTTGTTGGTCTTAATACATGGTCAGCACTAAAAGCACAGAGTTAACACGTTCGTTCTACGTAAGTACGCGACGAGTCACTGCGACCAGCAAGCAAGGGGTTATTGTCTATTGGTTGTTTCTTTAATGTGTTTTTAATTTTATGTCAATATTGAAATTTATTCTCTCACGTGATATCATTTCAAGCTCTTAAATATATTGAAAATTAATATAAATTTCTGACTTTTCAATATAATATAGAAAATAAATTTTATTTTGTTTGGTAGCACGTTTAAAAGACGAGGACACCGAGTCCCAAACTAAGCTCTAGGCTTGTTATATGAGTATTAGACAACGATAAACATATTTAAATAGAGAAATAAATACTTATATATGTATAGAAAACATCCAAAACTCAGGAACAAATATTCGCGCTCATCACATAAATTTCTGTCCTTGCCGGGATTTAGGACCGCTGGCTTCGGAGGCAGGGTCACTTTCAACTAGGCCAACGTGTCGCCAACAGCAGCAACACTACTTTTCATATTTCATTATAATAAGACGTAAGTGCGGAACGGACTTCAATTTGGACTATTTTTTAATGATTTTACCATTCTTATAGTCCTCGATATGACGTTAAACTGTCGCACACTTCGCATAAGCAAGTGTGAGACGCTTACCAAAGAACACAAATAAAAATTTAACTTTGTAACTATTTAGATTCTGAGAAAAAATGGATTTACAAACAGACCGACGGGCAGACGGACATAATATGGCGAAACTATAACAATTCCTTATTTTATTAGAGCAACCTATAAATGGTGGCTTTATGCTTAAACTTAAACCCTGTCTTGCAAAATTCATCGGAATCGTTACAGCCATTTTCGAGAACGTTATGACTTTATTTCTCTTAAAATGTATGCATCAAACTTTACATCGTTTGCCTAACTAAAGCAATAAGACTGTTAAATAATTGCAATTTTATATTTTATATAGGGTGATCACCCCAGTGTTGGACACTTTAAGCTGACAGACACTTTACTCTTAATTCAAAGATCATAAGGTTAAGGTTAGGATCTTAAGGTGTTAGATTGTTGCCAAACAAATGAATAACCTTTATTGTCTGTAAAATAAGAGTCAAATGTTCATCATTGGACCTTGTCCATTACTGGTTCGATCGCCCTAACTGCATGAAATTCTAATGAAAACAAACATGAAATCAAATAACTTTCTGTGTTCATTATTGTGTTTGTCAAGTAACTTGAACAATGTTTGTCGATTATATTTAATTTAACAGTTGTATAGGTACTGTTTTAATCCCAAAAAATGATTTCAGGGTTCCGTACCCAAAGGGTAAAGCAGGAAATGTTTTGATGACAATGCTCACCCAAAGCGGTAGGTTTATAATTCTTCCGAATGTACTTTCGAGCGCGCGAGGTAATATCAGTATGCCGGTTGATAATTCGTCAACGAATTAAAAAGTGACTTGTTTAAGAGAAAATAATTTGTGATTATCATGCCACTGTACCATGACATGGCTAAGATATTCAGTTAAGGAGGAGTGTAAGGCACAGAGCTATAAATTACACAGCTCTGTCTCTTTCTCTTACAATAAATTGAATTGCTTAGCCATGCCATGGTAATCCTCTGTAGTTGAACTATTTGAATTTCTATTTCGTAAGTACCCTGTTATATTTATATTGCACCGGCATTTTAAATATTATTGTTTATACTAATTATGATATCAATACATGTTAAAATAATGTCTAATTTCTAATTAAATACAATATACATAACATCACGCCTTCATTCCCAGAGTGGGGTAGGCAGAGCTACAACTCTAAAAAGAGTTTATAATTCTGTAACCACATTTTGCACAATCAGTCCAACATTTTTACCAGTGTATTAGTGACACGTTGCACGCCTTATGATTATTATTGAATTGTAGGTAGAGAGGACAATAGAGAGATCTCTCTCCAGGCGGGTGTTATGCCTGGGGACCGAAGTTCATAAAGTTGGAAGTGGTATATAAGTCAACCGACTGAAGAAACTTCGCTAGCGCGATGTAGCGCACTGTCAGATTTAGTTGCGCTGTCTGACGTTGGTGGCGCTCGCGAGTTGTTTGTTCCAAGTTGTCACTAGATGTCACTAGGTCGCCACAGAATATTACCAGTTTATTTTTTATGGTGTAAAGATACGATGTTAGTAGAAGAATCGCTGTTCTCTTTCAATTTAACATGTGCTTATGCAAAATCTGTAACATGCTTAGTACCAATTTCACCATACGATGTTAAATTTAATCAACGTTAATCGACTGTTAGTTCATACATTTTGATAACTGTTAACGCTCTAAGCGTCTGTTAAGTGGTTAACATCGTATGGTGACATTGGTACTTAGTGTAGTTACTTAAATATTAAGTTGTATTTTTTTGTATTATCAAAATAGTACATTATTGCCTTTAGGCCCAAAGTAGAGGATTGGCTGACGAGTTAGTTAGTACTAATATACGAGTCAGGCAATCCCATTGCCGCCGAGGCATATACAATGCGTTTCTCAAGTAATGCGAGGAAATGATGCAAGTATAATATGAAGTATTTGTAAATAAATATCGACAAATTGGGAGAGAACGTCATTAAGAAAAAAATCCTCAATGATCCGCCGCCTGAGTTTTTTAAATTGGGTGTATGGGATTTATATTATGGTCTTCTTGATTTTACGGGCAATAGAGATGATTATTGCATATAATATCGCAGTGGACAGAAATGTTATTAACCACCCGCTAAGCAACAGTGTTCGCATTGTTGTGTTCCGGTGTGGGGATAAGACAACCGGTGAAATTACTAGCATAGAGGCATTCCATCTTAGTCCTCAGGGTTGGCAACGCATTTGAGGTCTTGGGATTATAGTCTTGAGAATTCAAATGTCTATGGGTCTCAGATTCCACTTACCATCAGGTGGCCTGAGTGCAAGTGTGCCTTCTCCTTAACATAAAAAAAAATAAAAAAAATGTGTTTTCATGCACTAATTTTACTCTTATAAAAGGGGGTCCTTTTTTAGGGTTCCGTAGTCAAACTAGGAACCCTTATAGTTTCGCCATGTCCGTCCGTCCGTCCGCAGCCTAGTGCAAAGACTATTAGTACTAGAAAGCTGCAATTTGGCATGAATATGCATATTAGTCTCGCCAACAAAGTGGTACAATAAAAAGTCAAAATTTATGTTTTTTTAGTGTACCTCCCCTACACGTGGGGATGTTTTTTTTTCTCGTCTACCCTAGTGTGGGGTGTCGTTGGATTGGTCTTTTAAAAATATTATAGGTTTGTCAAAACAGTTTTTCGATTAAGTAATCCGTTTATGAAATATTAAGCTTTGAAGCGTTAATTTTTCCCCCACAGCCAAAACTACAAATACTAAAAATCTGAAAAATAACAAATGAAAGAGCATGTAACTAATTTTAAAGGAAAACTACCACGACTAAAACATCATTGGTTCTTGAGATACATGCGACTAAATTGTTTATACCTACTAAAATCATCTACGACGGCACCAATTGACTTTAAATTGAAAACTAGTGATTACTTGATGATTTTTTATGTTTGTACACTGAGCATGGCCCGACATGCTCTTGCCCGGTTTTTAAGTAAAGCTATCCTTTCCGAGCATGTTTGAGAAAAATTATGACTTTTACTACTTGTGTATGTCTATAATTTGTTCCGTACAGCATAAAATTGGCACGTTTGTTCTAAATAAACGTTGCGTTCTAGAAATCTTCATCTTGATGTGATTTACATGCTTTTAATTCTGTGTATCACGTAAGGTGGAGGATTCTAGAACCGCAGAATTGCGACTAGCTGCGCGAAGAGCAGTGGGAGATGTGTCGGGCGGTGAACTGTATAATTTATTTGTAATGATTATAGTTAGTTATTTATTTTAAACCTAATTTTTTTTCAGTGTACCTGTTAGAAGAAACACTTATCCAACTACCAACTAGGCTAGCGTGTCGTCACTTTGTTTCTTCGACTAAGGAAAATCTATACGATTCTACAGGTTTGTCACTGTGAACATAGTACCAATGTACTTACTAAACATATAGGTACCCGATTGTTAATCTTACAAGGTTGCCATTAAAATGTTACTAACATAGGATGGACTGGACAGATACGATGTTAAATTTAATCAATGTTAATCAACTGTTAGTTCAAAAAAGAATACAACTGTTAACGCTCTAATCGTCTGTTAAATTAGACGCTTAATAGTCGCACACTAAACTTTGCCTAGGCAAGTGTGAAATGCTTACTGAAACACACAAATAGTTTTCATTAAAAATTAAAACCATTGAAAAACATATGTTACATTGTTACAATTTGGCTCTCAGAGATAATTTTGGTGGCATCATTTTGATCGCCTTATTCTAATAGTCCCCGATAAGACGTTAAACTGTCGCATACTTCGCCTAGGCAAGTGTAAAATACTTACTGAAGCGCACAAATAGTCTCCAATTTCATTAATTTAAATTTAAACCATTGAAAATCATATATTATATTGTTACAATTTAGCTCTCAGTGATAATTTTGGTGGTATCATTTTGGTGGCCTTATTCTAATAGTCCCCAATAAGACGTTAAACTGTCGCACACTTTATTACGCTTCTGAGGTATAAATGGCGGAAAATAAAACCCGACAGGCATTCACAAGGAAATCATTTATTTGAGCTACAGACAAGCTTAAGGGGACTGTAAATCAAAACATTTCCACACAAAAGGCGAAAACATTTTTCGCTCCTTTTAACGCTGTCCGATTTTCACGATTTTTGAATACAATGTACATATTATGAAAAACTAGGTCTGCACGTTTTCGTTCCCAAGAAAATATTTATTGGAAAAGAAAAAGCGGAAACGTTTAGACCTAGTTTTTCATAATATCTACAACATAAGTTATTGTTCAAAATCCATAAAATCCGATTATTTTTGGGGGTGAGAAACGTTATCGCCCGGAGTTAAAATGTCGGGATTTTTTTTGACAGCTTGCGATTTTAGCATCGCTTCAAAATCCTGTTAAGGAAAATTTACAATAATTCCGATTAAAATGATTAATATCTCCGAAAGTACTAAACATCACTGAAGATACGTGAGGGTTAATTCGATAGTTTATGAGCTGCCCACCTATTTCCGGCTTGACGTCGATTTTCGGGACATCCTGTGCGTATATTGTTTTATTTGTCTATTATTAATTTTTGATATTCAAATACACCCTTGCAGGCGCGTGGGATCTGTCCAACTGCAGCTTCCAAAGCGAATTTTTTGGATGAATTGTGCTTGATGCATATTGTTTTAGTCTTACCTGTGTTTGTTGTATTATCATTTATTATTAAAATTATTTATTTGTAAATGACGTTGGTTTTGTGCATGTGTGAGCATTTGTCATTTTTCATTGTCAATGATGTAGATAATAATATGATTAAATAATTATAGTATAATTTTGATTGTCGATTTCAGCTACCTGAAACCAGGTAAACAGCCACGTTTTCCCTGCACTCTGTTTTGGAACTAACCCTGTCTTGACGAACACTACGTGTTATGTATTCCGTAATGTTAGTCAGACAAGGCTGATCCAGACCCACAGAAAGCGACTAGAAGCTTGAAGAGAGGCAGCGAGAGAAGTATCGGTCTGCGGAGTTTCAAACATTTTTAAAGGTTCCATAGTCAACATGGAACCCTTGTAGTTTCGCCATGTCTAACTCAGAATTTCTTGTTACGTTGAAGCTGTCAATTTGTATAGTTATACATTTAAGTTAAGTCTTGAACTTTTTGTTACTTTTCATAAAACTATTACAAAGTATAATTAAGTTTCTTTACATTATGACTTCTTAGCCTGATTGTGAAAAATGTGGTTACAGAATTATCAACAAGTATTTTTGGAGTTGTTGGTATTTCTGTAGCTCTGCCTACCCCACTCTGGGAATGAAGGCGTGATTTTATGTATGTATGTACATTATGACTTCAAGTGGTATCATCACGAGTATAAAGCTCTTAATTTTTTTAAGTATATGTTATAGTTACTTAACTTTTTCTACTACTGTCCATGACGTAGGTTTCGTAACGTGATAGCATTTGTGATTTTTTATTGTCAATGATGCTATAATTAAATAAGTATGGTATAGTTTTAATTGTAAAAATTCAGTTATTTGAAATGAAAGCACCATGCACGTCAGATTCAGATTCAGATTCCGATTATTTATTTGCAATAAATATGATAAGTACATAGATCTTTCTTCACTGTGTTTTGGGACTTACCCTGACTAGACTAACTCGACGTATTATTTATTCCGTAGTGTTAGTTAGGCAAGGATAATCCAAATCCACAGAACGAGACTAGAAGCTTGAAGAGAAAGTATCAGTCTGCTGTTTCAATTTTTTTTAAGGGTTCCGTAGTCCACATGGAACCTTTGTAGTTTCGCCATGTCTAACTCAGAAACAGAACTCTTGGGACAACAATACTGTAAATTTGTATACTTATACACAGAGCCCAGAATTTCCGCAGCAATTTTTATGTGTTATAGGGACTTCTCGTTTACAGACTTCCGATATACGTATATACTTATGGATACATTATAGAACACAACACAACATATCAATGAAGATTAAAAGTAAAGGTAAACAACAGGCGATCTTATCGCCAAAGAGCGATCTCTTTTATATAACTTTTGAGTGGCTGAAAATGTTAAATAGAGATTTGCAATGAAAAGTTAACAGTTAACAATTCTACATTTAATCAATTCAGTTCAGTGTTTTAACATTTATCAATTTCATGTTCAAAGTCAGTTTTAGTGCTAAAGAATTATAACTTTATCTTGTCTTGAAGAGATCGCTCGTTCGCGACAAGACTGCATGTTATTTACTTCTACTCGTAATCATAATTGACGGCACGGTGGCCTAGTTGGGAGTGACTCTGCCTCCGAAGCTAGCGGTCTTGGGTTCAATTCCGGTAAGGGCAGATATTTGTGTGTTGAGCGCGAATATTTGTTCCTGAGTCTTGGATGTTTTCTATGTATTTAAGTATGTATTTCTCTATATAAGTATGTTTATCGTTGTCTAGTACCCATAGTACAAGCCTAGAGCTTAGTTTGAGACTAGGTCAATTTGTGTCAGATTGTCCCCTGACATTTATATTTATGTATCGGAAGTCGATAAACGAGAAGTCCATATGACAGCCCAAAAGTGTTACGAAAACTCCGGGCTCTGCTTATAAATTTAAGTTGCGTCTTGGTTTTTCTTGATTACCTCCCGTCCCATGTAAAACATGAGTGCAGCGAGGTATCTTAAGCTCTTAAAAAAATCATTGTGTGTATGTTACGAATATAATAAAAAAAAATATGGGGGAAGGGTAATTTTGGATATTATTGCACTGAGTATTTTATGTATATTTCAAATTAATAACTCCACACGTTCCTGAGTAAAAGGATCTTGACAGACAGACAGACGGAGAACAAAGTGATTCTAATACTTTTGATAAACGGAACTCTAATGTGGCATACGATTTACTTACAGTTACAGAGATTTTACATACATACCAACATCCCATCACGCTTTTATTCCCAGAGTGGGGTAGGCAGAGCTACAGAAATACCAACAAATCTAAAAGACTTGACGGTAATTCTGTAACCACATTTTGCAAAGTCAGGCTAAGATCTTTACCAGTGTATTAATTAGTGACTCGCAATCCTTAGTCGCCACTTACGACGTCCATGGGAAGATATGGAGTGGCACTATTCTAAACCGGTAACCACACGGGACACAACAAGACACTTGCGACACAAAAAAAACTCTTATTCAACCCAAATAACGCTCCAATTACACAAATTCCTGTTTATCAATTGACTGACGTTCTTCTTACATTTAAGCTAGGTATTCATCACAAAGGAAAACCAACGCTGCTGCAGTGAAATATCTCGTACAATGTTCCTAAGAACTCTGAATTAAATACCAGTCTGTCTACGAAATAAAGTTATTGAAAGGTAAACGCACTTTTCCCTGAAGCGAGGTATTGAAATATGATCCACTCGAGTGAAACGTCTGTAAATGCAGATTCTCGGCTAGAAGGAAGCTTGCAATTTAATATTATTCCAGGTATTTCATTCTGTTTTATTAATATAGTCTTGGTTCGTACACGAGAAGGATTAATATCGAGTAATAATAATAGTAATAAAATGGCGTAGGGAATTCATCAAAAATCCAGAAGCACCTCTCCACCCTTAGCCCTCTGCTGCTATGTATTTGCGGCTATTTTGGGAGGCCCATTCGATTGAGTTGGCGAGTCACCGTCTGCCATTTCAACTAAAGTAATTAGCCAGGTAGACGCCATAGTTTCATCAATAGCCTAGTTCACCAATCCATATCATTTCATTTATATAAACTGTTATTAAGAGGCCGTATACGAAATTTTGCCCGTTTTGCTTATTTTCGTGATTTTACAGTATAAATATTGCTTTTCTATAAGTTTTAATGCACATCATGATATATCATTTCAGTTATAATCGAATAAATGAGTTACGAATGAATGAGCTACTTTTTTATCTTTGTCGAAAGTTTAAATTCGGGATTTAGGTTATTTTAAAACATTATATATTGCTATTTAATTTTTAATTTTTGGATGTGTTTTTAAAGTAATGGATTGATTTTGAACTGAAGTTTATTACTGTTCTATTAATTTTATGAACGAGTGTTTTAAGAAGCCGAAATTTAAAACTATTTTTTGTCCATTTTCTATAAATTTTTACCAAGTTCATAATTTTTTTACAGAAAAAAAATATATAAAGGTGGTGAAAAGTAATTCATTCATTTTTTAGACAACTTTTACAGCAATCAACTGCTATTTTTTTATACCTTTAAGACGTCAAAACGATTCGTGAATATGCGATATTCTAAACCTCTTACAGCAAAACTCACGAAACAGTCGCCGGTTTCAGGTCGATGAATCAAAATTAAATAATAAAAACAAAAAATATTTCATACATTCGTTAAAAATCGAAATTATCTTTCGTGTTGCGCTTTAAAATTTGTAGAAGTAAAGTATTTCAACAGTAAAATCACAAAAATCAGCGAAATCGGCAAAATTTCGTGTACGGCCTCTTAATGTTCCCATTTTTCCTTAATAGTCTTTCACTAACCGGTGGTTGTCCGTGGGCGCATACATCTATAGTGTAAACTCAGGGACAATCGCCGGGTGGTGTCCCATCACTTTACTTAATTAAAGTTGTCTAAAGGGCCTCTGCGTGTTGGCTTCGGCTCCTTGCTCGCCTTCCAAAGGTCAAGGAATCCCATAGTATCGTGTTTGGTAAAGACATACAGATGATAATAATAATAATTATCAGGGACAATCTCATATAGTGTTGGGTTACTCACTCGTGAGGCACATCATTTGTCATACTCATTTCATTCAATTGTCGCATCACTCCACGCTTTAAAAACGAAGCACGTCATTCCTCACGAGGTATCGGCTCACTCCTCAGTCCTCACTCGCTCGTTCATTAATTTATCGCTCGAAAGTCTCAAAACTCTCTTAAACCTCAAAGGCCACAAGACTTCGCCACTCGCGCCTTACTTCATTTTGCCCACTACCTATCACATTGAAAATAAGTGAGTGAACGAGGGATTTAAATTTGACGTGAACGCGTAAGCTGTATGAAATCCTGCGGCGCTTACAACTTTTTGAGCATTGAAGTAATTCCGTGGAAAAAATACAATTAATAACTTTATTGTCCCGTCTTTTTCTAGCTTTATTTTTCACACGCAAGTAGCTACTTCGAAACGATATCTACTAATGATGTGCACATGTTCGAACACTTTATATTTAACGTTTTGTGTATTTTTTAAATTGAAAAATATTACTTTATTTTATAAGTTCCTTTGTTTTCCGTGTGGTTGCCGGGTTAGAATAGTGCCACTTATCCGTCTTATCCCCACACCGGAACACAACAATGCGAACACTGTTGCTTGGTGGTTATTATGATGTCAAATTTTATGAGAAACATTTTCGGCCCGTGTGGTTGACGGGATAGAATATAGCCACTGCATGTCTTCCCGTGGATGTCGTAAGAGGCGACTAAGGGAATAAGGGCTTGTAGTACTGTTAGGCGATGGGCTTGCAACCTGTCACTAATACACTAGTAAACATCTTAGCCTTATTGTGCAAAATGTGGTTACAGAATTATCAACAAGTTTTTTAGAGTTGTTGGTAATTCTGTAGCTCTGCCTACCCCCTTCTGGGAATGTTATGTCTGTGTATGACTATGAACTGTTTTTAACTCGGCCGTCATTATTGTCAGGTAAATAAGAGTTATCAAAACGTTGAAAAAAACAACTTGGAAACACGTCAAAGGCCAAATCGTTTAAGCCCTGAAGAATATAGTTTTTTTTATGTTAAGGAGAAGGCACCTGATGGTAAGTGGAATCTGAGATCCATAGGCATTTGAATTCTTAAGACTGTAATCCTAAGACGTCAAATACGTTGCCAATCCTGAGGTCTAAGATGGAATGCCTCTATGCTAGTAATTTCACCGGTTGTCTTATCCGAACACTGTTGCTTGGCGGGTGGTTAATGGATAAGATGGTGAATGTAATGTTACTCAATTTGGGACCAGTTTCCTTTCATGAAATGGGCTGAAATTTGGACCACAATTAAAGCAGACAATGCAAAAATACAGTAACACAGAGCTGGTCTTGTGACTGAATCGGAAGGTGGCCACGGGATCTCCGCTATACTTAATGTAGACCACGTTAGGACTCAAGAATTTGGTTTTGATGGGGGATATGTATCATTTCATCGAACGCTCTCTGCTGAAACCATGTTTTCAGGGTTTCTTAAACATCCAACCTAACCTAACGTAATGAATGTTTATGATACCCTGAAAATATTATAATAAAATTACATCGGAAAATAGCGTTCGATGAAATGAAATGAAACGATACGTTCGATGAAGTGATGAGTCACCGTTTCAGCAGATAATATTGCAAAAAAAGTTCTGTTTATAGCAAAAGCTTGTCCCGAAATTGATTTTTTGGACAGCAATTTCTTCATTATTCAAGGATATGACAATCACATTAGTCAATGGATATTTAATTAAGTAGTTTCTGTGTTTAATTTCCTTGTTGATAGACATATTTGAGAAAAGCATTATTAAATACCTGTAGGTAATAATAATATATATTATATTAATACCGAGTCGGACTCATGCACGAAGGGTTCCATACCTATACAACAATAGACATTATATTCTAACCCTTTTTTAGTATCACCTATCCGGTATGTATTAAGATCGAGCAAAAAAGGGCAAAAATCGCGCTTAATGTTTTCATTTTATTCTGATTTTAGTATTGGTTGTTATAGCGACTACACAAATACATCATCTGTGAACATCTAATCAGTCTAGCTTCATGAGATACAGTTTTGTGACAGACAGACAGTGGAGTCTTAGTAATAGGTCCCTGTTTTTGCCGATGGAGAAGACTCAAATACATTTATTCGCAATAATCACACATCAGATAACTTAAAAGAAGGAAAAGAGATACCATCCCAGAAAATGTAACAGTTGGAGGGAGTAACATTCGAAACCTACGCAGACAGACACCGTCAGAAGCTAGGACATAATTAAATACCTATTCATTACAATTTTAGTTTAATTAAGTGTCAATTAAGACCTTCACGTTGAGTAATAAAACGAACGAGCAAAGTTTTAATAAAAGTCAAATTGAGTGTAACGTGGAAAAGAATTAATTTTACTCCTTTTACAATGCGTAAAAGTAAAAGCTAACAGACGCGCGTCAAGAGAACTAATTGCCTCTCCCGCGTAAATGTGACACAAAGCGAAACCAACACATTTCTTCTAAAAACAAAACGACACATTGACAATTAGAGCTATTACAGTTAAAAACCTTATCACTTAAAGAAGAGAGTTGATTTTACTAGGTTAAACGGTGATGCACCCGGAATTACACTTTTTACTTCCACGAACTTGATACCATTAGGAAAGAGAACCTCATGAGCTATGTGATAAAGCAGCATTGACAATAACAGCTCAATGTTACATACGTCCTGTACCATTTTACATTTTTCATTCAAGGCTACCCAGGCGGCCCGGGTATATCCCTTGATCCACCTAAATGCAGGATATTCACCCCGCAGTGAACGCGGGCACTGCCCTTGACCACAGATCGTATGTGATTTGGATATAGCAGACGGTGTCATTGGCGGTCAAAGTGTTAATGTATTTTGAAGGAACTAAATATCAGTGTCGGATTCAGATCGACATAAGGATTCAGCGGATGGTATTTACTCAGTCAATTTAGAACCACATTTTGTGTCTCATTATCAACCAGGAAAAATTACATGAGGTCTCTATTCAACTGCGTTATAACGATATCGTGTTTGACGTGGTTTAGAATCGTTTATGTCACAGTCGCCATTATTGTAAATGACATAAGAGTTATGAAAACGTTGACAATACGGAAACAGGTCAAATACGATATCGTTATTGCCGTGTAGAATCCCAGCCCCGTACGCTCACGAGCAGGTAGGCGGTAGGGACATACGACCTTGGCAGAATTGGGGTGTTGCGATAAATCGGATTAGTTATCTATTTACAAGTTGGAATAACTTTTGTCTGACATGTCATTCAATAAACCTAACCTGACCTTTGTTTATGATTATCTATTTAAAACAAATAGAAAATTCAATGCATTCAGGAAAAGATTTTCTACCTTATGATATTTTGAACAAATCAAACTTACGATAAATTTCGAGCGGTTCGATTTTCAGCAAACTAGATGTTGAGCGTTTATTTACAAGCTTTTTTTTTCAATGTATGTACCACCTTATGTGTAAGTTCGGATCAAATCTTGGAAGATTTGAACCACTTCTCGGGGACCGATTGAGCTGAAACTTGGTATACCTACATAACTTCGATGACAATACAATAATATGGCGTCATCGAGCTGGTCATATGATGGCGTCGGGAGGAAGACAGGATCTCCGCTATACTTAAAGTAGACCCACCGTGTTTGGACTCATTAGGTCGGTCTTGATGAGCAGTTTATGACTTTCCAAAATAAATTACAGTCGGCACCAAAAGCTGGTCCCAAAAATGAAATTTTAGACAGATTTTAATATTTTAGTGGACGTAATGATTTTCACTTCTGGAAACCAGGTTCTCTACGTACGTTGACGGTGTTTTCCTCGAGATGATGGACCTAGCTCTTAATATAATTTATCCGGACGAACCGTGTGCTTTGAAAGATATTTGCAATAAAGGCATTGGATTTCATAACTATTATTGCTACTTGACTCCGGCAGTATTGCTTTCATTTTGCTATTTCTCAATACGATATAGAAACGTTTTGAACATTTTATTGGAAAATTGTCTGTGTTCGGTGCTTATTCAACTACAGCGAAGGGTGATTATTTTGATACCCTTTGTATTTATGTATATTAATTCGTATGGATGTTCCTAATTAATTGAATTTGACAGATAACGTGTCAATCGATTTAATTACTCACCTGACGATATATTTTCCGAAGTCCTTTTGTTTGTTTTGGGTTATTGTTTTTACCCGACTACGGCGAAGCAAAGGAAGGGTAATGATTTTGACACCCTATGTATGTATGTATAAAGAACAATTTATAGGCACACAAATACAAACAGTTACATAATTCACAAAGAATATCTGGTGAGTACCAAATTAGGCTGAGCCTGTATCTTGGGACCTTCTGAATCGGTTTACAAATACGACAAATAACCAGTTGGATACACTAATTGAAGCGGCCGAAACCAGACCGCTGAAGAGGAGTTTTGAATGCGTTGCTTTTGTAATAAAAAACTTCGATTTAAGACTGTAGGTCTATTGTAGGTAGCTGGTGGAAGTACAAAAATAGTGCCAAAATTATGCGCAGCTTAGTGGACGATTAGAAGGCCAGTGAGTTGCAAATTTTGAACAGTTCTAAAAGATTAACTGACTATTTTGGTGGGAATAAACGTTTTGATATTGCTTGAAGAGCTTAAGATAATTTAGGTTTAATGATTTTGGTAGGTACAATAATGTAATTGGAAAACAATTTAAGCAGGAAAAAATAATAATATAAAATAAATTAAAATGTATACAATAAAAATGTTGCATACGCAATACTTATTAAGTCTACTACTATCATGCATGTAGGTAGGTATGCGGAAAAAGACAACTAAGTTCTGAATGCATTAAAATAAAACAAAGAAAAATAAATATATTTCAAAGTATGTGTGTGTGTGTGTAAGTATGTTCGGGGTCTCTGTTAACCATGAGATTATGTTCTCCTAACTGCACAAACGCAGAAATAAGGATCATTATATGAAAGAGTAGCAAGCCCTAGAATCTTAGTTCTTGAGTTGCGTTCTTGCTCCTTTGTATTCGCGTGGTATAAGGAACCTTGGCCTTGAACCTTGAACCTTTTTCATAACCTTGGCCCACCTGGAGAAGTCTAAATAGGCTGAGGACCCAGGTTGGCCGAAGCAAAGATAACCTGTGTCGGTGGGGGTACTCAAGTAGCGCAGACGCTAGCTGTGAATGTGGAGAACCCTTGCAAACCATGTTACACCTCACAAACTGTCCCGCGTGCCCGACCACCTGCTCGCGTGAGGACTTACTTGTCAGTAACCAGAGGGCTACCACGGTAGCCGCTTTCTGGGCAAGTAAGATTTAGCCCGAGTTCTTGCCGACACGAAAGAAGAAGAAGAAGCGCTAAAAACCAATTTGTGTTTATATTAAAAGATCAAACTCTACTCTGGTCTAAAACCACTTTAAGAAATAATTTACACTAATTTGGTCGCATCAGCTCTTAAAAACCAAGGACCGGAAAACCGCTTTATTCGTTAAGCGCTTTCGATTCAAAAGCCTATCACTGGGCTACCCGTACAACGGAAGCCCTATCGATTGTGTTGCCGTATCGATATGGCTACCTTTTCGAATAAGGTGACCGTTTAAATTGCGCTTGTTGTCCGATAGGGTGTTTGCAGCTGGAAGAAACAGCGTATCAATAGGGTTGGGTTAATCCTATTGATTGCTGTCTCTTAGGCCCGATTGCATCTAAATGTCGCCACGTGCGTCTACCGACCGCTTACCGTTCTATAGTTAGGTTGTGCAATAATAAGTTGTAGGAATTGGGCGCAGAGATTGAAATATCTTGACATCTATCAAAACCCCTTTGAAAGCGGCAAGCGTATTAAGGGTTTTGATACCGGTAAGACTGCCAGCGGAAAGCCAAATCCATCGTATCAATGGATAACCCTTTAATTGCGACCAGCCAACGATTCGCTTGCCGCACTGATGGGGTTTTTAAAATCAACCCTATCGAATAACCCGATCAAAAGCGTATTTAACGGAAACCGGTTCCGGTCCCTGTTAAAAACTAAGAACATTCTGATTGGAAAAAGTGAATTCGGTTTTTTGGACTAGTTTTTCGATCAAAGGCTGTGTTTGTCAAAGCACCATTGATAGCTATAGTTATAGGCGATATAGCTCTCTATATTCGGTAAAAAAGTCCGTTAGCAACGTTTGGCAATCGTAATGGATTGGTTTTTAATAGGGATTAAGGGAGCGATTGGTAAGCTTGCAAAGAGGAGTAAGCCTATGGGGTATATTTGTGTGACGAGTTCGATAGGAAGCTAGTAATAGATTTTTGCTTTGTAATTTAAACCAATACATGCATATATAACATCACCAAACACCGAATTGACTGGGCAAAAATGTACCATTGCTAGTGATTCATTTTACACTTGCTTTGGAGGCAGTTAGAAGGTGATAGCTACAAATTTATAATCACATGTTTAGTGGTGGTAAGACCCTGTGCAGGGTCCGTCCGGATCGCTACCACCATCTTATGCATTAACCACCCGCCAATCAACAGTGTTCACAGTGTTCCGGTGTGGGGATAAGACAACCGGTGAAATTACTAGCATAGAGGCATTCTATCTTAGTCCTCAGGGTTGGCATCGCATTTGAGGTCTTAGGATTATAGTCTTGAGAATTCAAACGTATATGGGTCTCAGATTCCAATTACCATCAGGTGGCCTGAGCGCTCGTGTGCCTTCTCCTTAACATAAAAAAAAAAAAGTTTATATTGACATGAATTTTATGTTAAGTTATTTTTTTAGCTGTAAATACATTTTATTCGCAGGATTTTGACACCATTTGTAGGTATGTATGTAGGTATGCATAATAAATATCATGTTTATGTAGATGTTCCACTCTATTATCGTTTCTAATCAACCGATTTTGACAAATGAGGTGTCTATCGATCCGTCTTTTTTTGGGCGATCGCTGGAGGCCACTATTTTGTTCTGCGCCTTCAAAATCCTCTGAGCGCTTTCCAAAAACTTCAACGGGCTCCGAGCTAGTACATTTTTACTAAGCGATTTTGTTACTGATTTCAAGTTTTATATAAAACTGCCGTCAAAATCGGGATCAGAGCTCATAACTTTTAAACGGCTTAATGGATTTTCATCAAACAAAACTAAAAACCTTATAATTGCCATCCTGCCAGCCAGTTTTTCTTCCGTTGTGCAAAGAATAGCCTCTAACCATTGCCAAATTGAAAACCAGGCAAGAGCATATCGGATCATGCTCAGTGTAGAGTTCCGAAGCCGTTAAGTACTACAAACATAAAAAAAACAACAACAAATAACTGATTTTCTATTTAAAGTCATTTGGTACGGTCTTAGATGATTTTAGTAGGTATAAACACTTTAATCGCCTGTATCTCAAGAACCAATGATGTCTACTTAGCCGTTTGCTTCGTTGTATGCTCTTTCAATTTAGATTTTGCTCGATATTGATTACGGTATCAGATAGCCGCTTATATATACACAGTTCATTAAGTTATATTCACTTTAAAATAAATACTTAAATCGATATAAAATAAATATTTAATGGGGGCTCCCATATAAGAGATATTATATTTACAGCAGTTTTATAGAAAATGGTACGGAAGCTTCGTGCGATGGGCAGTTATTTAACACTTGCTTAACTTGGGGGCAGTAGAAGGTGATAGCTACAAATTTACATTGACATGGATCTTACGTTATTTTTTTTAGCTGTAAATACATTTTAAACGCAGGATTTTGACACCATTTGTAGGTATGTATGAAGGTTAAGTATGCATAATAAATATCATGTTTATGTAGATGTTCCACTCTACTATCACTTCTAATTAACCGATTTTGACAAATGAGGTGTCTATCGATCCGTCTTTTTTTGGGCGATCGCTGGAGGCCACTATTTTGTACTGCGCCTTCAAAATCCTCTGAGCGCTTTCCAAAAACTTCAACGGGCTCCGAGCTAGTACATTTTCAATAAGCGATTTTGTTACTGATTTCAAGTTTTATATAAAAATCCCGTCAAAATCGGGATCAGAGCTCATATCTTTTAAACGGCTTAACGGTTTTTCATCAAACGAAACTAAAAAACACTAAAATTGCCATCCTTCTTACCAGTTTTTCTTCCGTTGTGCAAGATTAGCCTCTAACCTATGCCAAAATAAAAAACCGGACCAGTGATTTTCTATTTAAAGTCATTTGGTACCGTCTTAGATGATTTTAGTAGGTATAAACACTTGAATCGCCTGTATCTCAAGAACCAATGATGTCTAGTTGTCGTGATAGTTTTCCTTTAAAATTCGTTATAAGCTCTTTCAATTACGATTTTGCTCCATATTAATTACGGCATCAGGGAGCCGGTTAAATATTCACAGGGCATTAAGTTATATATTCACTTTAAAATAAATACTTAAATTAATATAAATTGTTTATTTAAGAGGCCGTATACGAAATTTTGCCTGTTTTGTTTATTTTCGTGATTTTACAGTTTAAATACTGCTTTTCTATAAGTTTTAATGCACGTCATGATATATCATTTCAGTTATGATCGAATAAATGAGTTACGAATGAATGAGCATTTTTTTATCTTTGTCGAGAATTTAAATTCGGCATTTAGTCATAGTCGTACAAAAAGTGATTAAATCACAATATCGTTCACGACTCTGAAAATGGGATTTAGTAATTTCAAATATTTGAAGAATACCCCGTTGACCACAGTGGACGTTAGGAGACTGTTTACTAATTTAAAGTGGAAATATTCAACTTTTTTTTTTTTATGACAAGGAGATGGCACCCGAGCACTCAGGCCACCTGATGGTAAGTGGAATCTGAGACGCCAATCATTACTAAGCACAAATATAGAAAAAAAATGGATTGTTTAATATACTAAACAAAAAAAGCATTTGTTTAATGTTTTTTTATTTTTAAATGTAAAGAGAAAAAGTTCTGTATTTGACACAAATATCAATAAAACTTTTTATCGCAAATATATTGCTATGTCACTAGTATTCGAGGCCCAGCTCCCGAGTTAGCAGTTAGCACACGTATTGTATTAAACAAAGGCCCTGCAAGCTTGAATTACTAAAACTCCATCGTACCTTCGATATCTGATACACTGTAAATAAAGTACTTATTCAGTCAGTCCATTTAATTAGAGGGGTTGTTGAATTATAAAGAACTCAGGTTTAAAATAAAAGTGTGTTTTGTGTGATTTGAGCCCTTTTATTACCAACTTAACCCCGCGCTGTATTTTAATAATTTCATAATAATATTTAATGACATTCAAATGTACACTTGTACCTACACAATTTGGCCGGTTTACATTTGGCACACATGTTGCTTACAGTTTGAAGTGTGCCTATAATCCGACTATGAAAGAACGCCTGGTCGGTGATGGACAAAGCTTGGAAGTCTTTTCTTTTTCCTCTTACAGGAATCGCAATAAGGCTATAATTTTCTGGTCCCTCGGACATCGGTAGCAATGGCGTCATTGCCACGCGTACCAAATTAAATTTATGAAAATCACTGACGCTTCAGCATCTAAGGGCGACTTACATACTTTATTTTAGCTACACTCCAAGCCAGATATCAAAGTTTAAACCGGAATGCCGTACCCATCAGAGCTAGTTAAAAAAGGTAAAAATCTAGTGTAATCCAATCAGAATTGTTTCAAAGGTTACAAGCCAATTCAAGCCACCGAATGGGTGGAATAAAAAATACTCACTGGTTCGCATCGGTGTTGTTAAATTTGTTGGTTGTAACCTGCATGCATTTGTGACGTGAATTTAAATTTGCAAACTATTTCGCATATGTGCGGTTTCGCAAAAGTGAACATAGTTAAGGACTACGATTCTGTGTTCCTAGTGATAAAAGGTGTGTGTATGTCCGTCTGTCTTTCTGTCCGTCGTTCAACTTGGAGACTATTAGTACTACGAGCTGTAATTTGGTAGATCCTACTAATATTATAAACGCGAAAGTTTGTAAGTATAGATGGATGTTTGGTACTCTTTCACGCAAAAACTACTGGACCGATTTTGGTGAAATTTGGAATGCAAATAGCTTGTACCTTAGAATAACACATAAGCTACTTTTTATATCGCTATTCCCTCGGGAACTGTACAAAGTCGCGGGCGGAAGCTAGTGTGTATCAATATATTGGTAACATTATCATCAAATTTCAAGTCCTTTTATCAATTATGAATATAAATTGACAACAAAAACCATTCTTCGATATCAAGGTGATATTTAAGATTATTAAACTCAAAAATTGTATGTTTCAGTTTTTGGTACTTATATAGGTACATTTATTTATTTCATACTAGTTTCCGCCCGCGACTTCGTACGCGTATAAATAAGTTCCCGAGGGAATAGCGATTTGAAAGGTAGCCAATGTGGTAACCTAAGGTATAAGCTGTTTGCATTCTAAATTTCACCAAAATCCGTCCCGTAGTTTTTGCGTGAAAGAGTAACAAACATCCATACTTACAAACTTTCGCGTTTATAATATTAGTAGGATTAAATGGTTTTGATTTCATTACGCCGTTATGTAGTCCATGTATCAATTAATAAGAAAAAACAAGGCCGAGGGGAAAATGGAAGTCATAATTAATCATAATTCGACGGTGGAAATTTCAAATGTCGTAAGGGACATTTTGTCGTAAGTGAAAATGAAATTGAAGTCAGTATTTTTTTTTCTATCTATTTGTTGTAGTGAAATTTCGATATGACTTCTAATAAAAAAGTTATGAGTTGGTCAAAGTTTGTCGTAACTTCCTAATATTTAAAACACTATGTTGTATCGGTCAAATATTTTTGTATAACGTCTTGTTTCATTAAGCGCAATATCGTATATCTCAATATTTTTAAAATTCCTATTTTGTAAGGCACTAAAAAGAATACATTTTGTCAGATAAATACTGTGTTTTCGGAGGTGTAACACACATTTTCTTCTTATTTTTTTGTTGTAAGGGACACTATTTCCTAAACCACTGTATTTATGGATGTCCAATTAAATAATTAGGGTAGGCGAAGTTGTTTAAAAAGTATGCTTCCAAGAATCATCTTAATGGGATGAGTAGTTTCCAAGTTATGAATTAAAAAAAAGTGGAATTTTAGCTCCCCTAAAAAGTAAGCGTTTGTCCCATACGACATTTGAAATTTCCAGTCGATATGTGCTTCCTCGTAGTCGCTCAACTATCTTTATCGAGATATCTTGTCGCCACCCTTGAAATAGGTGCCGTTAAAGAGTCCAGGCGGCCATCAGTGGTCTTCATCATCAGTTCCACTTCGCCAAATGATACTTCTTGAATGCACCTTCTATAACTGTTACTGATGATCAGAGCCCGGAATTTTCGTAGCACTTTTGAACTGTCATAAGGACTTCTCGTTTATCGACTTCCGATATACATGTGTAGGTATATCGATAAAAACAGAATACATTTTTTTAAATAGGTTACGAGTAGAAGTAAACAACATGAAGTCTTATCGTGAATGAGCGATCTCTTCGAGACAAGATAAAATTATGACTATCTATGTATTTTATAGATAAACTAATGATGAAACACTTGTTCGCACTAAAACCGATTTTGAACATGAAATTGAACACTTTTATAACACTGAACTTAACTGATTAAATGTAGAATTGTTAACTATTAACTTTTCATTGCAAATCTATATTTAATATTTTCAGCCAGTCAAAAGTTATATAAAAGAGATCGCTCTATGGCGATAAGACCGCCTGTTGTTAACTTTTGCTTTTAATCTTCATTGATATTTTGTGTTGTGTTCATATATCGATAAATTTATGTATATCGGAAGTCGATAAACGAGAAGTCCCTATGACACATAAAAATTGCAACGAAAATTCCGGTCTACAGCCCTAGAGAAAAGGACAGGGCTATATAACTGCCATAGCTCTGTCCTTTACGCTGACCTTAAAATGAACTGCAAAGCTAGCTCCTGATGACCCCCCTGGTTACATGGTTTTAATTTCAACTTGCTCCCTTCAGGCACAACAATATGATCTCATAAAGGTTTTTTTTTTGTTTTTGAGCTTCGGAACCCTAAAAACCGCATCCAAATCGGTTCATCTGTTTCGTAGTCACGATTCTACAAACAAACACTTCCGTTAAACTCATAACACTTGTTGTATTGTTATAATGCGTTACCTAACCATAATTTAATTAGTATGGTAACGTATACTGACATTCCTTATAGCAAAGTCACTTTCTACTTTTATTTTTAAAACAATCACGTAACCAATCCCGGCCAAGTTCACAAAGAGCCCGCTTTGAATACTTTTTGCTTTATTTGACGGCTTTTGTAATAATGGTCACCTTGAACTAATACGCGTAACGTAGATAAAGAGTTGTAGAAATTTGAAGGTCAATGTTGCCAATGGGATGATAAAAACCGGGCAAGAGCATGTCAGAACATGCTCAGTGTTGGGTTCCCAAGCCGTTAAGTTCTAAGTTTCTAACATAAAAAACAACAAGTAATAACTATTTTTAGGGTTCCATAGTCAAACTACGAACCCTTATCGCATCTTTAGAATTATAGTGACCTAATCCAAATATATAGATTTTAATTGCCCCGTGTGGTTGCCGGGTTAGAATAGTGCCACTCCATGTCTTCCCGTGGATGTCGTAAGAGGCGACTAAGGGAATAAGGGCTTGTAGTACTGTTAGGCGATGGGCTTGCAACCTGTCACTAATTCACTAGTAAACCTCTTAGCCTGTTAGTGCAAAATGTGGTTACAGAAATATCAGTAAGTCTTTAGAGTTGTTGGTATTTCTGTAGCTCTGCCTACCCCACTCTGGGAATGAAGGCGTGATGTTATGTATGTATGTAATCCAAATATTTTGACTTTCGATTTATGTCTCTATAGTACTAAATTTATGACTCGAAATCGAAAGCTGAAAATGTTTGAATTAGGTCACTATAATTCTAAAAGTGCGTTATAGTTTCGCCATGTCCGTCCGTCCGTCCGCAGCCTAGCGCAGAGACTCTTAGTACTAGAAAACTGTAATTTAGCATTAAATATGCATATTACTCACGCCAACAAAGTGGTACCTATCAGAAAAGGTAACAAAAAGTTTTTTTTGGGTTTTTTTTCCTCGTCAAACCCTACAGTGTGGGGTGTCGTTGGATAGGTCTTTCAAAAACATTACTGGTTTGTGGAAACAGTTTTTTGTTTAAGTAATCCGTTTATGAGATATTAAGCTTCAAAGCGCTAATTTTTGTTAGACTCAACTTACAGCCAAAACTATTAAATACTAAAAATCTGAAAAAAATCCTAAATAAAAGAGGATATAACGAATTTAAAAGGAAAAATATCACGAATAAGTAGACATCATTGGTTCTTGAGATACAGGCGATTTATACCTACTAAAATCATCTAACACGGCACCAATTGACTTTAAATAGAAAATTAGTAATTCCTTCTTGATTTTTATAAATAAATAGTACTTAACGCCTTTGGAACCCTACACTGAGCATGGTCCGACATGCTCTTGCCCAGTTTTCTATTTAAAGTCAATTGGTGCCGTCTTAGAACTTCTTATGTTAAATATTAAAGATTTTATGAGTTAAGGAGTCTTAATCAATTATATTTATTTAACTGCCATTGTTATTATAATTAAAATTATACATCGGTTTATAAGCTATCACTCTAGTTTTACAAATTCTTATGAATATCTTATGTACTATTCATAATACAACAGAAAATAAAACTAACAATGCATACATAAATCGTAATAATAATAAACAGTTTTTTTATTAATAAGACCAACACGAATTCAATATTCATTGGTAAAACAGGACGTCTGTCGCGTCAGCCAGAAATAAATGAATTACAAGTAACGTCTTCTTACAAAAAGTCATGATCGCTTCAGTCCTGCGTTATCGAACAAAATTGTGCGGGTTTAAAACATTTAGGTACCCTTATCCTCGACAGTAATGGCAGCCGAGTAGAAAACAGTATGATCATGTCAAAGGCAATTTGATTCCCAACTAAAAGCCTTGTTCATGAAATATTGGGCCTCCATTGTTGCGGGGATTTTTAAATGAGTTTCACCAATTTATTTAGTAGATTGGTCACATCAGGGCTCTTTTTCACGTCGGTAATACGGTCGAATAAGACCTACTACCTGATACGCCATTGTTTTGATTCTAAATGAATGTATTTACGAGCACTCACGCCACCTGATTGTAAGTGGAATCTGACACCCTACAGTTCTCAAGACTGCAATCTTCATTCCTCAAATGCGTTGCCAACCCTAAGGACTAAGATGAAATGCCTCTATGCGAGTAATTTCACCGGTTGTCTTGTCCCCGGAACAGGTGATATAGTTTGTTGGTAGAGGGCACCGAGCGTTCAGTAGAGCCCTCATTACTTTAATTGTATTTTCTAATAAATTAAAGTATCATCTTAACCTCGAAGAGCGCTATACTGTTGTACAAATCAATACACAATTTATAGAGAATATAACATAACTTAGCAACAATTAAACTATGAGTGAGTAACTTAACGGAAAAAATGGCCACTTTTACACACTTACACATCAAACATATAATACCCCCTTTTTGCGTCGGGGGTTAATTATTAACAAAAAGAATAAATCAAAGTCGGTATTTGAACGGCTCAGCAACTTTATCAAATTTGTACGCGCCTCGCCTACAGACAAGTTATAACTGGTCGTTCTGCCCAAGGCACGCTCGGATACACGTCCAAATTACGCGAGGCACGCACACTGAGGCGCCTTTGAGCACGGTCAAAAGACCGACTCTCGGCGGCTCGCCTCCGCGCGCCTCTAGTGCGGTACTCGCGCACAGCGCGTGAGCGCTTACAAAGGGTGATGGGCAATTTTGTATGGACCCTCCAACAGTAACGGGCTGCAGTTCTATATGTTCATTAGGACCCAATAAAAGACAAAATACTTATCTTCGTAGCAAAATCAATGGGATTTTTTTAATGAAAACAAAGGGCCAGGCAAGGCAAATCATCTACATACGTGTTCATTTTCAAACAAATTCCATAGTTCCATACGATAAGATTATGATTTTTCAAGAAAACCCCATACATATGGTGATCGTCGCCATAGAAAAAATACATCAAATTGCCAAGATCTATAAACTGGCACATGTTTCATCACTGTTGGTGGGTGGGGACATTTTTACCCATCGTCCTTTGAGCAAAAAAGGTGACCCGAGGTTGCTCTAATTCGTACCCACCTTAAAATGAATCTAACGACACGAGCTTTATGAACAAAGTTCCATACACACATACAATTCAAAAACGTTACGCTCCTCCTTGGGCAGGCGAGTAAAAAGGCAAAATGAAAGGCAAAGGACATAAATCCATACAGGCTATACATAAGATACTTTGTGAAGTCTGTTTTCTTTTTCTATTTCTTTGTTGCTGTATACGTAAAGCTAAGGGACCTTTGCCCATTCAGCCAAAATGTAAATCATACTCGTAAAAGGTTGCGTGCGAATTTAATTTAATTTAATAATTATTTTCCTTCACCATGATTAGTTTTTATGTTTAGATAATTATATGTGTCTAACCCTCCGTAATTTCACCCGATAGTTCCAACGGAAGACCAGGGGTGGGATTTTTTAATGTCACCGACGAAAAAAATCAATTTGTGCAGAGATTTTATCAAGGAGCGAGCCCTCTTAGATGTTCCTGTCTTTAAATTCTTTCCCCGAGCCCGTGTGGTTGCCGGGTTAGAATAATGCCACTCCATGTCTTCCCGTGGATGTCGTAAGAGGCGACTAAGGGAATAAGGGCTTGTAGTACTGTTAGGCGATGGGCTTGCAACCTGTCACTAATACACTGGTAAACATCTTAGCCTGATTGTGCAAAATGTGGTTACAAAATTATCAACAAGTTTTTTAGAGTTGTTGGTATTTCTGTAGCTCTGCCTACCCCACTCTGGGAATGAAGGCGTGATGTTATGTATGTATGTCTGTATATTCTTTCTTTGGAATAAAAATGGTAACATATGTGTTTATATAAAGAAAAATAGAAAAGCAAAATGTTTGTACAACATATAGTTTGGATTACACGTTTCAGTATTGAGACGCTGAGGCTTACCACTAACTCTACATGCGCAGTTATATTTTTAAACGTTCTAGAAACCGCGTTTAGAGTCCTTTGAGAGCTTAAACGATCGCCCTTTATCTGCGAAAAGAAGCTCTGTGCGCCTCAACAATTTATATATCGCACCTTTGGTAGAACAAGGGTAAAATATACAATGTGACTAAAGGGGCAATTATGCCCTTGTCCACTAGAACAAAGGGCACAATGTACAATGTGACTAAAGGGGCAATTGTGCCCTTGTTCTACCGAAGGTGCGATATAGTTTTCCAACTCCAAGCTGTAGCGGACTTTTGTGTTCCCGATTTTCTCGACAGCAAGACGCTTAACGCTTACGAAAAAGAATTTCGAATTCTGTCAAAATAAGTAGTGCCTTAGATAAATAAATAAATATCACAGGACAATATCACATAAATTGACCTAGTCCCAAACTAAGCTCTAGGCTTGTACTATGGGTACTACACAACGATAAACTTACTTATATAGAGAAATATATACTTAAATACATAGAAAACATCCAAGACTCAGGAACAGATACCTACTCGCGCTCACCACACAAATATCTGCCCTTACCGGGATTTGAACCTAGGACCCCTAGCTTCGAAGGCAGGGTCACTCCCAACTAGGCTAGCGTGTCGTCAAAGCGTGGCTTGTTGAATGAAGACAAAATGAGGAATGTAATGTGACCGCGGGCTTGAGCGCCTCAGAATAGGATTCGCTACTTGTCGATAATCGATAAAGTGGAACGATCTATGCGATCGATATAAAAAACAACAAGATTTCAAATTTAATTTTATCTTTTTTTACGTCATTCTGAAGACGAAGAATAGTTTAGAATGTAATGCAATTAAAATACATACATACATACATAACGTCACGCCTTCATTCCCAGAGTGGGGTAGGCAGAGCTACAGAATACCAACAACTCTAAACTTGTTGATAGTTCTGTAACCACATTTTGCATAGTCAAGCTTAGATGTTTACCAGTGTATTAGTGACAGGTTGCAAGCCCACCGCCTAACAGTACTACAAGCCCTTATTCCCTTAGTCGCCTCTTACGACCTCCACGGGAAGACATGGAGTGGCACTATTCTAACCCGGCAACCACACGGGGCAATTAAAATCTATATTTTATTTAACAATGACATTAAACTATGTAATAATTTTAATGAGTTCTCGAAAAAGGTTAAATTATACTTGCTGACTAGGCCCTTTTACAAACTGGAAGAATCAAAGGTCAATATTTTAATAAAATGTTTGACCAGGCCTGTCTTTACTAGTGATATTTAAATGTATAGGCATATTTTTAATCTTTATAATTGTCGTAAGAGGTTGTATACTTGTTCCAGTCCTATGTGAATTCATGTATTTTTATTTACTTTATGTTAATGTGTAGACTGTGAAGTATAGTAGATTGTTCAACAAGGGACTAAAACAAGCCATAATGACACGAGATGTTTAGGCTTTAGTTCGAGCGTCATTATGGTTGTTTAGTCTCGCGTTAAACACTCTACTTTTCACTTTGAATGCGAGGAAAAAAACGACGTTCTAAACAATATTGTTTTTTATCAACTTACGCTCAATACAAGTTATGAACGTCTATTCAAAATACAAATAGGAAAAAAAAGTTCCGCGGTTTTTTTGTAAAGTGATGTTTTAAATGCTTGCATATTTAGCCAACAGATTCAAACTTGGTAACCATTTTAAAAGTAATTGGTCCACGCATAATAAAAGAGTTCGGCCTTAATATGGTTAAATAGATTCATATTTGTTTTTATATATTTGCACAGTTGTCATTTTGAGGTTATTTCGACACCCAAAAATATGGTCCATACACAATCACTGAAAATGGCGATAATCCTCCATTCACAAACACCGTGATTGGTTGTTTAGGGGTTTCCAAAGTAAATTAAAAAAAATACTTTAATCCCTAGAGATTAATAAGGAGCTTTAGTCCCGATTCGCAGAGATTTGAGTAGCATTTTAAGAGCATGAAAATTGAAAAGTACATTATTTTGCATGCCAATCTCGGTTAAACATAAATGTGCATCAAGTTTTTTTTGAGCAAATAAATGATTGATTGATTGATTGACTACAATCTTAAGATCGAAATGCGTTGCCACCCTGGGGACTGACGAAAAGCTTCTACGCGTAGTTTGTACGTAGTGAGCAGAAATAAATTGTAAGCGATTTTGAACTGTAAACATCGGAATGTTCAAAGGACACTGTCTTAATATCAATCCTAATTACTGGGCATTCCATTGTTATCACTACATAGTATAAAACAAAGTCGCTTTTTCTGTCCCTATATCCCTATGTATGCTTAAATCTTTAAAACTACGCAACGGATTTTGATGCGGTTTTTTTAATAGATAGACTGATTGAAGAGGAAGGTTTATATGTATAATACTTTAATCCGGAGCAAAGCGAGGGCGGGTCGCTAGTTTATTAATAAACGTGAAAAACAAATTATGGTTGCACGCCCATGAACACTGTTCAAACACCGTTTAACTGAATCCCCGGAATTTTCCGCGTCAAATACAAAGTTACATCAGAAGCACGTTCATTATGACTAGCAAATGAAAATTATTTTACAAGGTTTGGATTTAATAGGACAATTTTAATGGAGTTTCATTTTAATTACTGTGGGGTAGTGCTGCTGATGTAAATAGCATCTTTGTTCTGCAGAAGAGGGCTATTCGTGCTGTCTACAATATGGGCCAGAGAGACTCGCTTAGAGATAAGGTAAAAGAAATTAATATATTGATCATGCACAGTCAATACATTTATGAAAACATTATGTATGTTCATAAAAACATCGCTAAATTTAGAAAGAAATGTGACATACATAATGTTAATACCAGAAATAAACATAAGCTCGCAGTGCCCTTCACGCGGCTCCATAAAATAAAAAACTCTTTTATGGGTAATTGTATTAGGTTCTATAATAAGCTCCCAAGTAATGTTACTGAACTATCAGTAAATAAATTTAAGAGTTGCGTTAAGCGTAAACTAATTTCTAAAGCATATTATAGTATTAAAGACTATATTAATGATAACAATGCTTGGGACTGAATTGCTTGTAATAAAATATTTAGTCCTTACGACAAAAGGTTGCGAAAGTCGAAAAAAAAAGACATCCGACAGAGTTTCTTACAGGTTCTTCTCTGATCGGTCGCGATTTGAACCTGCAGTCAATTTAGGCGAAGTCGCTACTATGACGTTTCAAAAGAGTTTATTATTTGTAAACCTACTTGAATAAAGATTATTCTGATTCTGAATTCATTGTATTTAGATCTCTCGATTCGGTTCGCGATAACAACTTAGGTGAGCCCAGTGCATGCTGCTGCCTATTTGCCTTCCTGTCAAACGTTCCTGGTTGAGATTAACATGTCCTGCCGATAGAATCAACCAGCAAAGTACTTACTAAATTATACAGAACCTGTCGTATAAAGCCACCTTATGTAGCATTTTAGTTACTCAGCATAACAGTCATATTATGACACCGAGTACACGTTTACACGACTTCCTTTTAAAACTCAAGAGTCATATAAGAAATTGCTGAATAAGACACGTTTTAAAGACGCTTATATGACTTTTTACTCGAGTAACAGTAACTTATAAAGCTGACTTGTGATATGCCTGGCAGAATCGAGTAAAAGTAATGTGGTTGCTATTATATGGCCATTTTGCTGTATATGTAGCATGAAGTCATATAAACGTGAATTGTAGATCATGTTATATAGAAGTAACTTAATAATAATAATAATAATAATATCACGGGACAATGTCACACAAATTGACCTAGTCCCAAATTAAGCCCTAAAATAGGCTTGTGCTATGGGTACTAGACAACGATAAACTTACTTATATAGAGAAATATATACTTAAATACATAGAAAACATCCAAGACTCAGGAACAAATACTCGTGCTCATCACACAAATATTTGCCCTTACCGGGATTTGAACCCAGGACCCCTAGCTTCGAAGGCAGGGTCACTCCCAACTAGGCTAGCGTGTCGTCAAACTTATTCAGCGCTTTGGTATGTGATGCTGAGTAAACGTTTACTTGACGTCTTTTTATTACTAATGTGTCATATAAGATATGCTGAAGAATCTACCTCTATACGACGCTTACGTGACTATTCGGTCGAGTAATAACATCGTATACTTATACCCTTTGCTCGAATAAATGAAACATGGTTGCTTTTATACAACTTTTTTGTTTTACATGTTACGTTTATACGACTTTTATAGCACATCATATATGTCATCGTCATTTAATATCCATCACACGTCGAGTGAGTTAAACCTTGATTATACGAAAATGGACTGGAAAAACTGGAAAAATAAGAAAAAGAGCGATGGATCCAAGAGGAAAATAAAAAGATTTAACCCTAAAATATATCCAACATATGTGTCATAGCACTTTTACCTCTAAACTTGCTATGTATAAAAAGCCTTTATATGACATATTATTGGTATAAATGACATATAACCGTATTTTTCGTAATAATTCAAAATATATATTTAAACTACATTTAAATAACTAGTAATTAACGTGGGACGTTAAATATTTACAATTAAACATAGTATACTTTATCAGTAAAGTGGCTTTCGCAAATACATTTCCTACATTAAGATTAATTTAACAGCTTTCATAATACCTTTCGAGTTATATGTATAACTCTGTCAAAATAATACTCACCGACATTAAATGTCTTATTTTCACTCCCACTAGTTACTGTAGTTAGGTACTTTCTTTTATTCGACAAACACGTCGTATAAGTAGCAATAATATTTCAAATTAGTTATAGTTCCATTGATGATAATTATATAGGTAACTAAAAAGCAAATAACGCAACGATTCCTTATTTTGAAGTCGGTTAAAAAGCCATATAAGTCGCTATTATACAATCAATAAGTGACGGGCGGTCACAGTTAAACGACTTTAATATGACTAAAACGCTGAGTAAAATGGGCCCAAAACGCATTCTATAAACGTTTTAATAACGTTTATATGACTAATGTCACAAGCTAAAAGTCCGAAAGTTTTGCTAGTTGGGAGCGTTTTGAGCCTTTGATGTAAGTTGCTAATGCTAACAAGAGTAACAAGTCTAACAAAAAGTAAGTTTTAAGCCCGACTGCGTGTTTTCATTATGTCGTGTATGCAATGCAGTGTGGTTGCCGGGTTAGAATAGTGCCACTTCATGTCTTTCCATGGATTTCGTAAGAGGCGACTAACGGCCGAACCCTATATTCAAATCGCGGACAGTAAGCCTTACTTTGGATTAAAATTTGACACATTTTGTATGGGCAAATATCAAATTTCAACCCGAAGTAAGCCTTATCTATCCGCGGTTTGAATATAGGATTCGACCGTAAGGGAAAAAGGCTTGTAGTACTGTTAGGCGATGGGCTTGCAACCTGTCACTAATACACTGGTAAACATCTTAGCCTGTTTGTGCAAAATGTGGTTACAGAATTATCAAGAAGTCATTTTAGAGTTGTTGGTATTTCTGTAGCTCTGCCTACCCCACTCTGGTAACGAAGGCGTGGTGTTATAATGTATGTCTGTATTATTTTATTGCCATATTGGTTTTTGTTTTAATTTAAGTACCCAGTGACACTTGTGACGTTAAAACGAATCTAACGAGAGCATAAAGAATCATATACATACATGCATATGTACCTACGAGTGATTACAGGTCAATAACATTATGGTTACTAACCAACTATAAATCCTAAATGATCATTCAAAATTAGAAATGATGAAAGAAACCTAAAGATGATTTTTAAATACCTATTGAATGGTACCCCATTTGCCATAAATGGTCGACTTTTTTTCATTTTTTAATATGGCGTCTGGTTGCGGCCATTTTGAAATTTGATTCCTGTCGTGACACTCACCAAATTAAGACAAATCGATTTACATAAGAATCATCAAAATCGGATTACGCGTTTTTAGAGCGCCACAAAGGAACAAACATACATAATATAGGTTGTGAAATCCTCATTTGCGTCGTGCATTTAGGTAAAACGTCTCGAACGCGTTTTATTCGACGACGCGGTGGCCTAGTTGGGAGTGACCCTGCCTCCGAAGCCAGCGGTCCTGGGTTCAAATCCCGGTAAGGGCAGATATTTGTGTGATGAGCGCGAATATTTGTTCCTGAGTCTTGGATGTTTTCTATGTATTTAAGTATTTATTTCTCTATATAAGTATGTTTATCGTTGTCTAGTACCCATAGTACAAGCCTAGAGCTTAGTTTGGGACTAGGTCAATTTGTGTGAGATTGTCCCCTGATATTTATTTATTTATTATTTATTATTCATTGTGTATAAATAACATGGACGCAAACGCGTTCGAGACGGCCGCGTGAGCAACTTACACTCAAGGACAGAGCGTTCGCAGTTGAAAGTTTCAAGTTTCAACCGATCGATTGTGTATAGAAAATAGAATATACTCGTAGATGTAACTCGTACTATTATAAAATAATTAGATACGCGAAAGGCTGAATCGACCACAACTACCGTTTCTATTCGTTTTGAAATAAGAAATGCGAATAGAAACGCTAGTTAGCCTACGCATCTTAGCTAGGGCTTCTAGATAAATTTTGGTATAAATATAGTCTATAATAGAACAGGGTAAGGACCAAAAAGTTGGCCACGCTCACTCAATGAAATTTTCAATTAAACTTTTCCGTTGTGCAGCGAAAATTAGCCATACAATTGCAGCGATAACTTTCGTGTCACAACGGATTTTTTTTACTTTTGTTTTGTATGGTTAACTACGCTTAACTATGGGTGAACTATAAGGTCCTTAGTTCCTTACCCAACATAGGCTACCCTAAACAGTTTCCGAGGGAATAGCGACGAACGACATCGTTCGGCGGAGTCCAAAGACGAATTATATAGAATGCTATAATTACTTTGGAAAACTTAAAAATGTTTAAGGAAATAGCGATAGATATATGCACGAACGAAGTCGAGGGACAATACTAGTATGTATATAAACTGCATTTGTTGGCTGGGCATTTGTGTAGCTAACATAAAGCTAGCGGTACCCTTAGCACCCTTAGCACGCGACTTAGTCTCGTATCTGTTTTATATAGGTATTTATATGTGATTAGATCAAAATCGAATGCAAACTTAAACATAAACCGCCTTTATTCACGATCTGTTACAAATGCCCGCAACAAGTATGTTTAGCCTTCATCTATAAATATCCTTCAGTCTGGGCTCCTGTGTTATCCTTTACCGCTAAAATAAGAAACACACCACTTTAAACTGACCCCTGAACCAGCGACGTATAATGAAAATCAAATATCATCTCATTCTGGTATTTAATACTCACAAACCAGCAACGACTGATCTCTCGTTTCATACAGCTGTATGCAAAACAAGGGTATAAGGAAAATGGTTTTCGCAAGTCGATTTGAGATTTAGTTGCGTTTGATAATACGTTATACAGGGTGAGCGTAACGGGCATTGAACTCTAGAAGCAGGGCACGGCACAGTGACCTAGATTCCCGCCGGTTTTCGATGATATCACAGGTATTTTGAATGCCGTTTACAGGAATTATGTTCGGTTTAGACTATGAACAGTAATTGTTTGCGGAGTTCATACGTAAGTACTTAGTTGTTGTTTGTGGTAACACGGGGTTTATTGTGAAGTGATAATATAAATTCTAGAACAGTGTTTTAATGACGTTACCTCAAATTTAGGGAAATGTTATATTGATTTTTACCGTTAACTTGTAGTGACAACGTTTTTAGGATCCTGAGGGTTCGATTTCAGACAAATATTTATGTGTGAGTGCAATACTTTGTTTCTGAGTTTTTGATGTATTTAAGTATTTATAATTATATCTTTCACCCATAATGGAAGCTTAGTAAAGCTAAGTTTAAGACTAGGAGAATTTGTGTAAGATCATGTGATGTTTATCATTTATAAATTAAGGAGCTACTTTTTTCCACATCTCGAGATTGAAAATGCGTTTCTGACTCTGAGATAAGTCTTCACACTGGAATGCGTTTCCTAATTACTCCGGTCACATCACTCCTTCACTTGAGCACAATAATGGGAACACGGACTTGCGGCTGGTCGAAGACAGGATTTATAGTAGTAGCTATCGGGACTTCGGGACACCCTGTATATAGTGTACATGGTCCTTATATTAATTAACAACGTAAATGTTAGATATTGTGACACCTAAAATGACAAGGAGGTTTAAGTTTTTGATTGTATGTTAAGTATGTTGGAACTTTGTTCCCTAGAGGGTTTTAGGATAGCCAGTTTTCGACAAATGAGATGTCGTTAGATTCGTCTCAGCTTCGCAACGCAAGTGTACAACGCAACCGCAACCCAACTATTACAAAATAAGAAAATTCCGCGCTTTAACAAAAATGGATTATCATACAACAAGTTTATTCCATTAATGGCTGACGATATTTTTCCGAAGCCAGATGGAAATCGGTATATCGATGAAAATAATAAGGGTGTTATTTTTTATACTCAGTAATAAAACTACTTGTAGGGTTTTGAAGCATGCTGTTATGTTTGACATGTAAGATATTACAAAAAAAGACGAATCCGTGAATTTACGAAAACGAATATTCATACAACACAAGTCCTTTAATAGCTGACGATATTTTTCCGAAGCCAAATGGAAATAGGTATTTCCTTCTGTATTGCGCGTTGCAATTCCCCTGCAATACCGAACCAATTCAAATATATGCGGTTTTCTATCATTCGTGGAAAACTGACAAGTGTCAAAGGCTGTGCAAGCTAATAAGTGGTGCGCTAGTTGGATTTTCGATTTTATATTTCAATGAGATTTTTATAACATCACATCGTTCTTTTATTGGTATCGTTAATAGATTGGAATTAAATTTTACTCATGTGTGGTCTACAAACGTAGGTCCTAGGATTAATTATCCATTTTGTTACATTTCTGGGTTTTGCATGATTGGCATGTCCGAACCAATTTAATTATAATGAGGTTTCATATCATTCGTGGAGGCTGTGAAACTATATAATGTGCCACATTTTCTAGGTGTATTTTCAATCAGCACGGTCTACATAACAAAGGTAGGTCCTGGGATTAATTATCAATTTAATTACATTTGACGTCGAACTTTTTTCTTTATAGTTATCCTAGCGACCCGCCAGCGGCATTGCCCGCTGCATTTTAATTTTCTTTCATGTCACTTAGGGGTATAAAAAATAGATGTTGGCCGATTCTCAGACCTACGATAAACACAAAATTTCATGAGAATCGGTCGAGCCGTTACGGAGGAGTATGACACGAAAATTTTATATAAGTACTAGATTTTCCTAGTATTTTTTGCAGTAGCTTGAGACTATACCATTGAAAGTAAAATATTATAACTAATATAGGTACTCTGTACGCAATCCAAAATGGACCAAGGTATACAGGTTGATTTAATTTTTGGCCGCCACATTTCCGAGTATCCGTGACGAGTATGTCAATGCATAGTTTATTAATTCAAACGGACCTTTCCTATGAATTTGTTTCGACAGGTTTCTGTCGAAACTTATTGTTGGTGTGTAATTGTTACGTTATTCGTTATTCTACCCACACAGCGTCAACCATATTTGTAATCACCGTTAGTATGCCGTCCGAAAAAAGGCAATACAAGGCTATGGAATCTATGTCTATACGGCCTATTTATTTTGACGGTTGTTAAAGTGACCTTGAATTAGAACTATTTAGACATGGATTGAGTCACCGTTGAGGATTCATTTGCCAAAATGCTGAAATCTACTAGTATGAATAGCCACAACAACCTTGAAGACTGGAAAATATTTTTTTTTATTTCAAATACAAAATACACTTTCAACGATAAAAACTTCACGGAACTGCTTAGCTGTTTTTCGCCGAAATCAAATATGTCCTTATTAATTTAACTATTTACTTCATGGTACTATTTATTTTTAGTGGTGGTAGGACCCTGTGCAGGGTCCATCCGGATCGCTACCACCATCTTATCAATTAACCGACACGCTAGCCTAGTTGGGAGTGACCCTGCCTTCGAAGCTAGGGGTCCTGGGTTCAAATCCCGGTAAGGGCAGATATTTGTGTGATGAGCACGAGTATTTGTTCCTGAGTCTTGGATGTTTTCTATGTATTTAAGTATATATTTCTCTATATAAGTAAGTTTATCGTTGTCTAGTACCCATAGCACAAGCCTAGAGCTTAGTTTGGGACTAGGTCAATTTGTGTGACATTGTCCCGTGATATTATTATTATTATAACCACCCGCCACGCAAAAGTGTTCGCTTTGTAGTGTTCTGGTGTGGGATAAGACAACCGGTGAAATTACTAGCATAGAGGCATTCCATATTAGTCCTCAGGGTTGGCAACGCATTTGAGGTCTAAGGATTATAGTCTTGAGAATTCAAATGTCTATGGGTCTCAGATTTCACTTACCATCAGGTGGCCTGAGAGCTCGTGTGCCTTCCCATTAACATAAAAAAAAAATGTAAAGTAAAGCAAACAAAACATTGCTCGCAGGTTCTGTTTCACTTCGGATCTGTTCATTTACTACCGGTTTCTCTGAACTGTTACTTTTGCATGAACTACTTTCGGAAATGTTCAAAAAACATTAAATTAAATAACTGGTTGTTCTTTTACAGAAAATGAAATTATAGTAGATTGTTCAACAAGGGACTAAAACAAGCCATAATGACACGATATGTTAACAATCTAATTGTTGAATTCTGGTAATGCTCGTAATATGATCACACAGAATCTTTCAAAGCCACATTGTGTGCAAATTTAACAATGAACACAAATATTCGAATTTGTGAACAAAACACCATTTATAGGCATTAACTATATAGGCAGATCCGATATGAAAACATCAAATTTGAGCTATCAAATTTCACCTAGCAACACCCTGTAATGAGGGAAGAGCTGTGCCCAGCGGCGGTGCGTCGCTTAGACAGAATAAAAAAAACTAGTATTGGATTCTGATTAAGAAATGTAGACATGCACCCAGTCTCCCTTTTGCAGCGTTAAAAGTGTACGTTGAGTGGTCATTCGAGCGAATTTTACAACGATAACATGGAGAATTTTTAACCGGATGAAGGATGGCATGGGGTAGAAAAAAACCAGGCAAAAGCATGACGGACCATGCTCAGTGTAGGGTTCCGAAGCCGTTAAGAAATACAAACATAAAAATCAATCAGTAATAACTAATTTTCTATTTAAAGTCAATTGGTGCCGTCTTAGATGATTTTAGTAGGTATAAACACTTTATATAATCACCTGTATCTCAAGAACCAATGGTGTCTACTTAGTCGTGATAATTTTCCATTAAAATTCGTCACATGTTCTTTCATTTAAGTTTTGTTTCAGATTTTTAGTATTTGTAGTTTTGGCTGTAGGGGAGGGACACACTTGGCTCTAACAAAAAGTAGCGCTTTAAAGCTTAATATTTCATAAACGGATTACTTAATCGAAAAACTGTTTTCACAAACCCGTAATATTTTTTAAAGATCTATCCAACGACACCCTACACTATAGGGTAGACGAGAAAAATACATCCCCACGTTACGATGGAGTGACTAATATGCATATTCATGCCAAATTACAGCTTTCTAGTACTAAGAGTCTCTGCGCTAGGCTGCGGGCGGACAAACGGACATGGCGAAACTATAAGGGTTCCTAGTTTGACTATGGAACCCTAAAAAGGGAAACAGACCGACGGTGGCAGCCATACTCGAATACTATCAATCTTGGATGTTTTCTATGTATATAAGTATGTATTTCTCTATATAAGTATGTTTATCGTTGTCTAGTACCCATAGTACAAGCCAATGGGTAATGAAAATTGCCTAAATTGTAATTTTGAGGTAAAGCGTTTTAAAACTTTGAATTTTTATAATAATTAAACCAATAGAGATAAGTCCAATAGATTAAGTTTTAATGAATTAATAATATTGTCGTCTTCTTATCACTACATAGTATAAAACAAAGTCGCTTCCCGCTGTCTGTCCCTATGTATGCTTAAATCTTCAAAACTACGCAACGGAGTTTGATGCGGTTTTTTTTAATAGATAGAGTGATTGAAGAGGAAGGTTTATATGTATAATACTTTAATCCGGAGCGAAGCGAGGGTGGGTCGCTAGTGAATTATAAATTAGTGTACAATTCACTAATAGAAGTCGATAAAAAATAAGTTTTTCGGCGCAGGTCCCTTATTTTAGTTGGTTTTACCTCTTTACGTTAAAAAGCTAATAACATCAAAATAAAGAGTACTAAAGCAAATTGAGAGTGATTAGATTTGCTGGTTTGATTCTTATTTCGTGGCTAACGGATACTGACATTAAAAGACCTTTAAGATTTCGAGTTATTCGCATATTACCAAAATTTTAGTTGATTTTACCTTACTATTCTTATGAAGAAAACGAGTTAACTCAAGCATTTTAGTATGAAAACGAGGAAAAAATTCAACGTTGTTGTTTTTAATTTAGAGTAAAATAGTTAACTATAATAGTTAAGTAATATTAGAATAAATCCAACTACACTTTACCTTTTACCCGACTGCAGCAAACCCGAGAAAGAGATTTTGTACATTTTGATGCAGGTGCGCACATTACATAGTGTGAAATGAGACCAAAAATGCTATCGTAACGACGTTTAATTTCGTTTTATAAAAAAAACAACTTAACAAGCTCAACAGTATGCGTGACACGAGGGTGGCGGCCGCCGGGAAAACCGAGTATTTCGATGCGATGCAGCTCCCACCACGTCGCCGCGCGCTGTCCTTGTGTGCGTAAGGCTGCGTTGGTGTGCAGGGCCTTTCTTACAGCGACCATCCTGATAACTTAATACGACCCCGTATTAAAATCTGAAAAACACGCAGTGATAAGTTATTTTTTTTTTTTTTTCATCCTTAACCGTAGTCTTCAAACCGCCTGGCTAGACTCCTAAACCTCACAGGTCTTAACCGTACTGGCGTCATATAAAAAAAAAATCTAACTGATTCTGTTTACGAGAATAGTCTGTTAGCGATGAAATCTTTGGATAATCTGTCTCACTATGACCAATCAAGGATAAACTGGGCCAGCCTCAAACCTAACTGGTCTTAACCTAACTGGTCATAAGCTGGATCTTACTGACTCCGCTTACGAGACTGGCCTGTAACTACAATTCCAAATGACATGTTAACCTGCCAGCCTCAAACCTAACTGGTCTTAACCTAACTGGTCATAAGCAGGATCTAACTGACTCCGCTTACGAGACTGGCCTGTAACTACAATTCCAAATGACATGTTAACCTGCCAGCCTCAAACCTAACTGGTCTTAACCTAACTGGTCATAAGCAGGATCTAACTGACTCTGCTTACGACTTACTGCTTGGTCAAACTGTCACCCGATCTCAAACCTAACTGGTCTTAGCCGAACTGGCCATAGACTTGGTCTGACTGACACAAGCCTACGAGATCGAGGTAATCAACATCTACACTTTTTTTTTTGTAGGACAATTTACTGATAGAATTATATAAACTATGCGCAAAACTGTCAAAACACTAACTTTTCACATAAATTGCCAGTCTTTAGCCGGCCGGTTTAGGCTTTTGCCGGTTTAGTCGAGCCAAAATAACTCTAAAACCATTATAATTCTGTGGTACCTCACTGATTTATATATTTTAAGAGCCTAGATAATCAATCTCTCGTAAAAGACGTCAATTGTTAACAAAAGAAAATCATTACAACCTAAAAGTAAATTTACGATTTAAATTTATTACAGTTACAGTAGATAGGGTACTTACTATTTGCTAGTAGACTTGAAGGTGGTTCCTCCGTCGCAAACACCATTTTTCTCAATAACAATCTTGGTTATAACAATAAAATCCCTGAGAGCTAAGGACGTGCACCCGTCATGCGGAAGAGTAAAACCACTAATGGCTGATGCAAGTTCTGACAAGCTTACGCTAATACCAACTACGAGCAGATAGTCGGTTTTTACTCCCTGAGTTTTTGCCCACATTACAGTGCGCTTTATGGAATTTAAAGCTTCTAAACTGATTTAGTGTTTTTAACTTTTTGGCAATAAATGGTGGGTATACTAGAGGATAGTCAGGTAAAAAGTGTTATCATCATATAGCTTTAATTAGCAGTAGGTTTGAGGCCAACTCTCTGTAATAATCTTAGTGCTAAAATGAATTTAACACGTTTACATGTTTTTACCATGTGAATATTTTATGGAACGTTCTTTAAAACATCTTTTTGAAAACGTATTAATTTTAGATGTTACTTTTTACCACAAAAAAAAATCAAAAGTGTAGAGTTAATACGGATATTCGTTATTTCCTCTTAAAGTGTTGTAAGTACCTTGAGGTTACTTGGTTGTATCACTCAGTACCTCTGGAACGTGACGTCACACCATTTAATCGGTTTTACCAGTAGAAAGAGGAAAAAATCCTGAATCGATTGGTATACTTAACTCATTTTTACAAAAAATATCATTTAGTTGGTTTTACCTAGAACCCGGCGATATATTAAAACTTGTGATAATTATGACAAAACACATTATGAGTAAAAATAATTATGACTACAATACAGACCCATAATAAATACATTCATGAGTTACATCCCGCTGACAAACTGACGAACAGCGGCGGCTTAGTAATGAATAAAGTCCTGTTGGCACCCTTTGGGTACGTAACACTAAAATCTAGCATATCTCTCAGTTTAAAACTTTATCGGTTTTTCTCATCTGAAATATCCAGAACGGTGTGACCTAGTTCTGCCTACGCTTCTGTGTCAGCCCGTACTAGAACGTCCTTGGTTACATTAAACTCGGAGAGTTTAACGCCCTGCTTAGCCTCCAAGGCCGTCGACCGCTGGAAGTCCATTCATAGAATTCGCTCGATCATCCCCGTGGGGACGTGTGACGTGCGGTGCATTTCGCATCTTTAGAATTATAGTGGCCTAATCCAAATATTTTGAATTTCGACTTAGGTCTTTATAGTACTAAATTTATGACTCGAAATCGAAAGCTGAAAATGTTTGAATTAGGTCACTATAATTCTAAAAGTGCGATTTGTTCGATGGGAAAAAGCTTAATGTTTAAAGGATGCTGTATGCGTCAAAGGTGTTCCATTATTTTTCTTTTGCTTGTCGACGCGGGAGGAAAGTGTGGAAAAAGAACTTTAGTGAAATTTTATTAAACAAAACCGGGCAAGAGCATGTCGGACCATGCTCAGTGTAGGGTTCCGAAGCCGTTAACTCGTACTACAAATATAAAAATCAACATGTTTCAACTAATTTTCTATTTAAAGTCGGTGCCGCCTTAGATGATTTTAGTAGGTATAAACACTTTAATCGCCTGTATCTCAAGAACCAATGATGTCTACTTAGTCGTGATAGTTTTCCTATTAAATTCGTTATTTGCGCTTTCATTTAAGTTTTTTTTCAGATTTTGATCATTTGTAATTTTGTCTGTAGGGGAGGAGAGGGGGGCACTTGACTCTAACAAAAAATAGCGCTTAAAAGCTTAATATCTCATAAACCTTCAATGGGGTAGACAAAAAACCAAAATACATCCCCAAGTTACGTGTAGGGACCAGTAAAAAAAAAAAACAATATTTTATTTTACCACTTTGTTAGCGTGACTAATATGTATATTTATGCCAAATTACAGCTTTCAAGTACTAATAGTCTCTGAGCTAGGCTGCGGACGGACGGACGGACATGGCGAAACTATAAGGGTTCCTAGTTTGACTACGAAACCCTAAAAATAAAGCGAAATAAAGACATTTATTCACGGCTAGCACATCAGGGCGCAAGCTATGTCGCCCGCGAAATAGACTACTTGTCACCCAAATATCAGCCCTTGCCGGGATTTGAACCCAGGACCTCGAGCAAAATCGTGTATTTCTGACGTACCTCTTTAATTAACTTTCATGACTTAAAACTGAATATAAATTAGATTGCCGTGTGGTTCCCGGGTTAGAATAGTGCCACTCCATGACTTCCCGTGGATGTCGTAAGAGGCGACTGAGGGAATAAGGGCTTAGTACTGTTAGGCAATGGACTTGCAACCTGTCACTAAAAATACTGGTATATTAGACTGATCGCGAAAAATGATTGAGTTGTTGGTATTTCTGTAGCACTGTCTACCCCTGGGAAGAAAGGCGTGACGTTTTGTAACTATGTATACATTAGAATTCTATTATTATTATAATTCTATTAAGCCTGTGTGGTTGCCGGGTTAGAATAGTGCCACTCCATGTCTTCCCGTGGATGTCGTAAGAGGCGACTAAGGGAATAAAGGCTTGTAGTACTGTTAGGCGATGGGTTTTCAACCTGTCACTAATACACTGGTAAACATCTTAGCCTGACTGTGCAAAATGTGGTTACAGAATTATCAACAAGTTTAGAGTTGTTGGTATTTCTGTAGCTCTGCCTACCCCACTCTGGGAATGAAGGCGTGACGTTATGTATGTATGTATATATATTCTATCTTAAAATAATCATTAAAAAATAGAGGGTATTACAAAAGACGTAACTGGTATTTATTTATAGATCGGCTAAATCACCGTACGCAATCGAAACCAGTAAACGCATCGATGTCGAAACGTTTTGCACAAGAAATAAGAAATCGAGATTTCTAACGCAACGGTCTAGATGCGTTATAGCTAGGTTGTTAGGATTAGCCAGCGACTGCTTATTGGGACGTACCATTGATATCTGTTAATAAAAGAATCTGGGAAATGCTTTTAAATAAGAACCATTGAAAGCTTTCAAATAAGAAAAAAATACTTTCAATTTATGGGTGGATCAACTTTTTGTTGTTGCTGTTCTGTCTTGTAACCCAGGAGATAACAGTTATAGAGTTTCTTAGAGAAATAGTTTAATTTACACTACTAAATATGCTTGACAGAAACCCATAAAATCCGGCAAGAGCATGTCGGACCATGCTCAGTGCAGGGTTCCGAAGCTGGTAAGTACTTCATACATAAAAATCAACAAGTAATAACTAATTTTCTATTTAAAGTCAATTGGTGCCGTCTTAGATATTTTTAGTAGGTATAAACACTCCAATCGCCTGTATCTCAAGAATCAATGATGTCTACTTAGCCGTGATAGTTTTTCTTTTAAATTCGTCATACTGGGCACTTGAGTCCAACGCACTTTAAAGCTTAATATTTCCTAAACGGATTCTATAATCAAAAAATTGCTTCGATAAATTCATAATATTTTTGAAAGACGAGAAAAAAAATACATCCCCAAGTTACGTGTAGGGTATTTTTTTTTTCAAAATTTTATTGTTCCACTTTGTTTGCGAATCTGTAAGGGTTCCTAGTTTCACTACGAAACCCTAAAAATGGGCTTGTTTATTGCAACAAAAACTGATGTTTGGTGGATTTATTGCACGATGAGTTTTAATTGGTGATCACGAGTTGAAAGACATGAATTACCTGCCAGTCGAAATTGAGTTCATTAGATAAGGTTCCATATTCTCCGTAATCTCATTATATGTAACTGCGACTTTAACTTGATCTCCATCAATTACTGTACTAAAAACCATCATGTAGGTATACTTTAACATCATGTTTATAAAGGTAACTTAAGGGAGGTCACCATGGCAACGAGTAAGAAAGAAAAGTTGATTGACCCTTGTACATAATATCAATAATATGTATATTTTCTATAGTAATAATATTATTATTATAGAAAATATACCGGGTGTTGCCTGTAATAGGAGCAATAAATTGAGGGATCGCTTCTACTCTATAAACGTAACAACATTTGTTCTACAACTTTAAAAAAATATGGAATTTATTATTTGGGATATTTTCGAACAAACTAAATAGTATTTTCAATGTACTCCATCCAATAGTTGATATCTACAGCCAGCCTAGCAACTTCGTAGTTTTCGCAATACATTGCTTGCTTAGAAAATCTAAATTCATTAATATTTAGTTAACAATAAGTTATTTTCAAAAGTTGTAGAATAAATGTTGTTACGTTTGTGGTGCGGAAACAATCCCTCAATTTATTGCTCCTGTTACAGGCAACACCCGGTAGATATTTTAATTATTTCAAAACCAGTAAAAATATTTACGCTTTTTTCATTTTTGATATACCTACACTGAATGGTGAAACAGCATACTGATGAGTTATTTATTTCGTCAGAGTAAATAAATCCTTTTGAATTTTACAGTTGCAGATAATAATGAAACATCAGTTTCAATATTTGTTACTCACTCATATTTGTAAATTGGAAAGTATTAAATTTAACATCAATACACATTTAAAAAATTAAATTCTTTATTGCTTTTTAAATATTACATACATACATAGCATCACGCCTTCATTCCCAGAGTGGGGTAGGCAGAGCTACAGAAATAACAACAATTCTAAAAAGACTTGTTTATAATTCTGTAACCACATTTTGCACAATCAGGCCAAGAAGTTTACTCGTGTACCTATTAGTGACAGTGCAAGCCCATCGCCTAACAGTACTACAAGCCCTTATTCCCTTAGTCGCCTCTTACGACGTCCACGGGAAGACTTGGAGTGGCGCTATTATAACCCGGCAACCACAAATGGCACAAATGTTATAACTTAAATTACTACTTTTGGAGAGTAACTTAAATTACTCACATAAATATAATTACATGCTTAAACACGTGGAAGTGCCAGCCATGTATTCTAATGTAAAACATTCAAAACGTAAATAATCACAAAAGAATTTTCCAATTCCGAAAAAAACCTGAGACTGCTAGGATTTTTGGCAGAATGGATTTTTGGTTAACTGCCTGCATCATCAAAATCTATTAATTTTATAATTATCCCGACATATTTTAATCATGCAACTCAATCACAAACATACGGTTGCCAACATTATTTCCCTTTCAAACAACAATATCGCTATAATTAAGCCATACTGCAAATAGATGGCTATATATAGGACAGATTGAGGGGGATTTATCAACCCTAGCAGTTGATAAATCCCCCTCAAAAATCAAATGCAGAGCTGCCAAAACATAATTATCGCAAAAACGCTAGGGTCTTTCATCAACTAAAATTGAATGCTTTATGTGCTTAATTGAAAACATCATTTTCACGTATGTCCGATTATATGAGTCAGTGTAGTTAATATTGCAGAAAATGAGCATCCTTTTTAGGGTTCCGTAGTCAAACTAGTCCGTCCGCAGCCTAGCTCAGAGACTCTTAGTACTAGAAAGCTGTAATTTGGCATGAATATACAATATAATATTATTCACGGCAACAAAGTAGTAAAATAAAATATAAAAATATTTTTTTTATCGTTCCTTATTCCCACGTAACGTGAAGATGATTTTTTTTCTGGACTACTCCATAGTGTGGGGTGTCGTTGAATAAATCTTTCAAAAATAATACGAGTATGTGAAAACTATTTTTCGATTAAGGAATCCGTTTATGAAATATTAAGCTTTACAGCGCCAATTTTTGTTAGACTCAAGTGTCCCGCCCACAGCCAAAATCGCAAATACTAAAAATATGAAAAAAAACTTGAATCAATGCGCATACAATGGATATAAAAGAAAAACCATCACGAGTAAGTAGACATCATTGGTTTTTGAGATACACGCGATTAAAGTGTTTATACCTAGTAAAATCATCTAAGACGGCACCAAATGACTTTAAATAGAAAATTAGTTATTACTTGTTGTTTTTAGGGTTCCGGAGCCGAATGGCAAAAACGGAAAAATTATAATTTTGTCATGTCCGTCTCTCCGTCTGTCCGTCTGTATGTCACAGCCATTTTACTGAGAGCCTATTGGCACTATATAAATAAAATTTGGAGGATAGATGTATTCTATGAACCGCTATACAATGATGTAGTAAAATTGAAAAAAAAATATATTTAGGGGTGGCACTCCATACATGTAACTAGGGGACGAAAAATTTTTTTTTCGTTACATCAGCGTGTGGGATATTTTTAGATAGGGCTTCCAATATGATACAGAGGTTTTAAGTGACTTTTTTACGTAAGTGAACAGTTGGCGAGATATACGCTTCTAAGGTCGTAAGAATTCTGTCAGCTTTTGAACTGTTAAATAGAACATTCTAATAAAAATTACAGCAGTAGAACATATGACATACTTCCAACCTAAATTGTTTTGAACACGATACGCTGTGTAGTTTTTGAGATGTTAATTAAAAAAAAATGAATGTTAACCATGAACGTTCATCCTAGCTACGGAACCCTTCACTGTGCGTGGTCCGACATGCACTTGGCCGGTTTTTTTATGTTTGTAGTACTTAACGGCTTCGGAACCCTACACTGAGCATGGTCCGACATGCTCTTGCTCGGATTTTAATCATATATCAGGGCCTCTATTCAACTGCGTTATAACGATATCGTTTTTGACCTGTTTCCGTATTGTCAACGTTTTGATAACTCTTATGTCATTTACAATAATGGCGACTGTGACATAAACGATTCTTAAACGTGTCAAACACGATATCGTTTTAACGCACCTGAATAGAGGCCCAGTATTGTAGTACGAGTAACACGGCAGTAGTTACTTTTGATTTTCGCAACTCGCTTCGAATTAATTCATCAGTAAAAATTTCTTTGTACACTAGCAAAGGCTAAATGAAAGAATGGCGGGAAAATTAAAAATCTAGATGATCTCTGAATGATAGTGCGAAAAGTAGTTTTTGAAAAAAAAAGTGTACATATTTTTTTTTTATTACCTGTATTTAATTGATGGTTTAGTGGTGGTAGGACCCTGTGCAGGGTCCGTCCAGATCGCTACCACCGTCTTATCCATTAACCACATGCCAAGCAACAGTGTTCGCATTGTTGTGTTCCGGTGTGGGGATAAGACAACCGGTGAAATTAGGTAAATAGCATAGAGGCATTATTATTATTATTATTATTAGCCTATTTAGGGCTTAATTTGGGACTAGGTCAATTTGTGTGACATTGTCCCGTGATATTATTATTATTATTATTATTATTCCATCTTAGTCCTCAGGGTTGGCAACGCATTTGAGGTCTTAGGATTATACTCTTGAGAGTTCAAATGTCTACGGGTCTCAGATTCCACTTACTATCAGGTGGCCTGAGTGCTTGTGTGCCTTCTCCTAAACATAAATAACCGTCTACAATAAGCAGGAAATTTCTTATTTCAAATTGGTAGGTGATTAGAATTGTCAACAAACAGAAAATATTCATATTAAATACTCAGTTTCAAGGAAATTGCAGTAAACCACTTGTGAAGCGGGAAGTGACATAATACGACTTGCATAAGTAATAATTGCTGAGGTATTATTAAATGAAAACGGTTTCTTGACGCACCAATCGTGTGAGTGAATATATAAAATTTAATCAGCTTTCTTTCACAGCGAATGAAACTGAAAAATTCTAACAACTGTGGTCGTGGCATTGAAAATGGTGAACCAGGGTACATTTTCAAATTTTTGAAAAGTTTTTATATCTCACTTTCGGTGCCAATTTTAAAAAACATGATTTATATTTTTTGGACACTCCTGAGCTGAACTATCCAGTGGTGCTAGACAAGTTGCATTCGACACTCGCTAGCGATTATGTTTGGATTGAAAAATATATGGAATTGACGTAAGTGTCACGTTAGTATCTCGGTGGCTTACGTCAATTCCATACATTTATCAATCGAAAAATAATCGCTAACGATTGTCGAATGCAACTTGTCTAGCACCACAGCTCTGTCAGGTTGGCCACTGACTCCGGGACACCCTGTATACATTAGAGTTATCAAAACGTTGACAATACGAAAACATGTCAAAGACGATATCGTTATTACCGTGTAGAATCCCAGCCCAGGGTCTCTATCCTACTGTCATATAACGATATCGCGTTTGACATGTTCTAGAATCGTTTATGACTCGGCTGCCATTATTGTAAATGACATAAGAGTTATCAAAACGTTGACAATACGGAAACACTTCAAAAGCGATATCGTTGTCACCGTGTAGAATTTCGGCCCGACATTTACTTAGGAGGATTGTGAAGCGATGCCTAAATCGCGTAGCTTTTTATAATCCATACAAATGTAGCTCCGGGCGATAACGTTTCTCACCCCCTAAATCTAATCCGATTTCCAAGATTTTTGAATATGTTGTAGATACATACATACATACATAACATCACGCCTTCATTCCCAGAGTGGGGTAGGCAGAGCTACAGAAATACCAACAACTCTAAAAAGACTTGTTTATAATTCTGTAACCACATTTTGCACAATCAGGCCAAGAAGTTTACTAGTGTATTAGTGACAGGTTGCAAGCCCATCGCCTAACAATACTACGAGCCCTTATTCCCTGAGTCGCCTCTTACGACATCCACGGGTAGACATGGAGTGGCACTATTCTAACCCGGCAACCACACGGGCTATGTTGTAGATATTATGGACAACTATATCTGTACGTTTCAGATTTTGTATTTTTAGTTTATTATCATTGCAGTAAATATTTTCTTGTAAAGGAAAACGTACGGACATAGTTTTTCATAATATCTATAACATATGCAAAAATCGTAAAAATTGGACAACGTTTATGGGGAGAAAAACGCATTTTGTATGGAAACTTTTTGCTTCACAGTCCTCTAGCTTTTCACCTATAGTCATTTGGATGTACCTAATTTCGAATGCACATCAAATTGTTGTCTTTTCGTTCTGTCGAGACAAATTAAACTCGTTAGTCACTTCATCCGTCGAGTTGTAATACGAGTTGCTAAGGAGAAGTACCTACCAGGAATGCATCGTTAGACAAGAGGTGAAACTTGCCCGCGGAACTACGTCATTAGCGTTGAAATGCGCAGAAATGCGCACACGCTTAGGCAATACAACAATTCTATTGGAAATCCCACTTGAGGATCCATAAATCGACGAAAGTGTGACGAATAGTTACCAGATAAGTGTGAAAGAGCTAGTCGCGTACCGAGGGTTCCGTACAAACTTATAAGTACCTATGTAAATTAATTCTATCTAGTCTCGACTATTACAAACTTTGACTTTACCGCTGAAAAACTGGTGTCTCCATACATCAACATATGTCGCGATTAGTTTACCAATTGCAAATAAGTTAAGAGCAACAATTCTTTCTTTTACTTGTGCTGTAAGACCTTTCTTGTCAAATTTCAGGATTCTAGGTCTATGGGAAGTACCCTATAAATTTTGATTGCGTTGAGTGTCAAAATATACGTTTTTTGCGACATAAATGACCGTATCGTTGATATTTTGAAGTTGGTTTTTTTCTCAGCTTCGAAGGACTGTTGACTTGAGTACCTATACGGTTTTAATTTCAATTTGATACTCCCACGCGTTACCGAGATAAAAGGTCTTGACAGACAGATGGATGAATAACAAAGGATCCTATAAGGATTCCGTTTTTTCCTTTTGAGATACGGAACCCTAAAAAAAGCTTTATTCAGTTAGTAGGCCGCACGGGCACTTTTACACGCCATATTTCTACCTAACCCGTGCTACCTAAGAGGAGACCACTTCTAAGAAAAAGCGCCGCAAGAAACTGAGCCTTGATTCATTTTTTAAATATTATTTATGACAATAATACTCGTAGAACACAAACAACGAAAAACGAAACACAAATGCCAGCTGTTTCATTTGTCTGAATTTTCGTAAATTTTAAAGTATTTAATTCCAAATCTTTTAACTTTCCTGTGGTGCTAGACGAGTTGATCATTAGCGATTATGTTTCGATTGATAAATGTATGGAATCGACGTAAGCCACCGAGATAGTAATGTGACACTTACGTCAATTCAATATATTTTTCAATCGAAACATAATCGCTTACGATTGTCGAAAGCAACTTGTCTAGCACCACTGGATTGTTATAAAACACTAACGTAACTTACAGCTGTTGTAGGTATATCTCTGACATTTTGAAAAGCTAATACATACATACATATTATCACGCCTTCATTCCCAGAGTGGGGTAGGCAGAGCTGCAGAAATACCAACAACTACAACAAGAGTTGTTGGCAATTCTGTAACCGCACTTTGCACAGGCTAAGATGTTTACCGGTGTATTAGTGACAGGTTGCAAGCCCATCGCCTAACAGTACTAGAAGCCCTCATTCTCCACATCCCCGAGAAGACATGGAGTGGCACTATTTCTAACCCGGCTACCACACGGGCGAAAAAAAGCTAAAAAGCTCAGAAAAAAATGATGAATGATGAAAAACGAAAAGTTTTTCGGACTTGTGATGGTTACCGTTTAAAACAAACCAAATCTGTCTAGAGCTGAAATTCTACACGGGGATAACGATATCGCCTTTGAAGTGTTTCCGTACAGGGCTGGGATGCTACACAATAATAATGATATCGTCCTGTTTCCGTATTGTCAACGTATTGATAACTCTTATATTCTCTACAATAATGGCGACGGTGACATAAACGATTCTAAAACAAGTCAAACACGATATCGTTATAACGCAGTTGAATAGAGGCCCAGTACTTGATAGTAATGGCGGCTAAGTTATAAACAGACATAGAAGTTTTTGTGGCACGAATAAAATTATCCTAGGGACTTCCGAACGATCTTTATTTATCGATAATTAATTTGTACTTTTGTATGACAGTTATGACTATAAGATAACGTATAAATGAACAAGCAGCATACTAGTATTTTAACAATGTCATACAATTTGCCTAAATATGCCTTTAAGTTTGTTGCGAGACACTCTTGGTTTCAGTTTACTTTGTATGGAAATCGATTGAATAGCATTAAAAGAAGATTTTACGTAAATAAAAAAAGAAATGTATTAAAATTGATGTTTATGTGAAATTTAAAATCTTTTAAATTAAATACTTCCTATCATTATAATATCACCGATCGGTCTATCGATTAGCGTTTCTATTTTATCTGGTGAACTTAATATGTACTATAAAGTTTTACTTTTATATAAGTACTAGCGACCCGCCCTCGCCTCGCTCCGGATTAAAGTATTAAACATATAAACCTTCCTCTTAAATCACTCTATCTATTAAAAAAAACCGCATCAAAATCCGTTGCGTAGTTTTAAAGAATTAAGCATACATAGGGATATAGGGACAGAAAAAGCGAGTTTGTTTTATACTATGTAGTGATTTGAAACAGTTATCGATTATTTTAATATCGAAAGAAACTTCCTAGTATATTGATGTTTTTGCCACAAAAACTTCTATGTCTTTAAAACTAAAACACTTCAAACGCAATATCGCTTTAACGCTGTAGAAAAGTGGCCCACTAACTAACAAACAGAGAAAATAAGTTACGTAATTTTATGTTTCGTTTACACAAACGCGGTTCTTCACGTCCGATCTCACTTAATATGGAACTTACAATTACTTGCACAAGTTAACTTGCTCAAACATTTGCTACACACTCATAAAAAACGCCGTGATGTGCATTTTAAGGGCTTTATCGGTAACATGTGTGAGGTAATACAGTAGCAATTTCAATGGCTTCGTGAACCAGACGAAACCCGCGACTTTGTACGCGTAGAATTCTTTTCCCACTCTTCCCCCTTTTTCCTCCCATCGGGGGGTTGATTCTGGGAGTCTTTTCTTATCCTGCCCTGCTAACACAATGAGAAGACTATTCCATCCGTGGAGATAGGGAATTCCTTGAAATTCACCGGTCAGATTATCCCCGAACCAATATGTACTCAAATTAATTTCAGTGGAAAACCCTAAAGCTAAGCTGGGTATTGTTAACCTAAGCTTCCCTTTAACGAGCACTAATAATGATGACATGCCAGTACAAATTAAAGTAGGGGCGATCTCTGAAATGGATTAATATGTTATAATATAACCAATCCGTTTAAAATCATTGGGGCCCAAAATTCATGGAAAACATAATTGATACGATTTAGGAGAGAATGTATAGAAAGTTTAAAAACGCAATACACTAAGTTTAGACCTGTTTATTATATATATTTTGTTCATTTTATTTACTTTATATTTTAATTCAATTACATTGGCTTAAGCATAGGTCGACACAAGAGCTGGCACGATAGGATCGGAATATGATTGAATGATAATTATTTCGCATCTTTAGAATTATAGTGACCTGATCCAAATATTTTGAATATCGACTTAGGTCTCTATGGTACTAAATTTATGACTCGAAATCGAATGCTGAAAATGTTTGAATTTGGTCACTATAATTCTAAAAGTACGATTTATGTTTGAAGTATAATTTTCCATCATGGTGAAAGTTCAATTAATTATGACGTTGACTGGTACAACATGTTTCGTAGCATTAGATCCGCAATCACTGCTATATCGATGGCCTAGAAGACAATCGTGCTAAGTACTTGGATGGCTTAGAACGCAAATGTACTAAGTTCATATTATTTTCTTTGCACTTAGCACATTTGTTTTCTAGACCATTGATATCTTTTACCTGTTTAGTAATAATGTACAGATTACATGTTATTCATTTGTTTTTCTTGAATACGGAAAAGTTCCATTTGTTTATAATATTAAGGATATTAGGAGGCCCTGTGTAAGAACGGTACTCAAAAATGGAAGTTAACGTTCAATTTGGGCGTTTACCAAAAACAGTGTTCATCGTTAAAGACAAAGTTAAGAAAATTTTACTTTTTCCATTTCGTCACGAAAATTAGCCATACATTTAGACACGTTAATTTTCGTGACGAAATGCAAATAGTTACATTTTCTTAATTTTTTCTTTAACAATGTACAATTTTTTTGGAAAACGCTCATCTCCTCGCGCCAGCTCTTGTGAATCGATCTATAATTTCTGAAATAAATCCAAATTACTTTATGAGGTCTGTGGAGATAGACAAGTTGCATTCGACAATCGTTAGCGATTATGTTTCAATTGAAACATGTATGAAAATTAAGCCAATGAGACATTACCACGTGACTAGTAGTGTTTAGTGGTGGTAGGACCCTGTGCAGGGTCCGTCCGGATCGCTACTACCATCTTATCCATTAACCACCTGCCAAGCAACAGTGTTCGCATTGTTGTGTTCCGGTGTGGGGATAAGACAACCGGTGAAATTACTAGCATAGAGGCATTCCATCTTAGTCCTCAGGGTTGGCAAAGCATTTGAGGTGTTAGGATTACGGTCTTGAGAATTCAAATGTCTATGGGTCTCAGATTCCACTTACCATCAGGTGGCCTGAGTGCTCGTGTGCCTTCTCCTTAATATATATATATAAAAAAAAAAAAAAAAAACTATCTCGGTGATTTTTTTTTTTTTTTTTTTCTCTTTATTAGGGACAACAAACAGTTACACACATATATTACAAATGTAACAAAGTAAATATTGACACATAGTATATGTGCAACCAACAACATTATCCACATATTAATACCTCAATTCCATACATTTGTCTATCGAAACATAATCGCTAACAATTGAATGCAACTTGTCTAGCCTCACTGTTTATTGTTGACATGGAACCACCACTGTGACGTCATTCCTGTCAAAACAACTAGTTTGCAATAAAATAATGATATTTTTTTCTCCACAAATACCATCTTTATACATAATTAAATCGAGTAATTTACGTGTGGCTACACTCATACAATATTGAGACTTCGTTGTGGCAGTTAACAACGTACTCTTAATACTGTGTGAACGTAACATAAGACACTTTCACTTAATTTTTGACCTCAGGTCAGTGTACGTGGAATATTTTTTGTTACGGGCCAGCGAGCGAGTACGTGTATAATTGCTATGGTCTTTGTGGGCCGAAGTTGACTGGATTCCATTGAATGTTAAATAATAATGAACTTTCATTATGTGAGCTTGACTAGCATCTTTTAAGAGGATTGTGAAGCGATGCCTAAATCGCGTAGCTGTCAAAAATAATCCATACAAATTTAGCTCCGGGCGATAACGTTTCTCACCCCCTAAATCTAATCCGATTTCCACGATTTTTGAACATGATTTTTGAAATATAGGTGTAATATTTTAGGGGTACTTTTATAAGGCAGATTTAAAAAAAATATATGTTTCGGAGAAGGCACACTATTGTTTGTCCTTTCCCGGGACTCAAACTATGTCCTTATCGAATTTTATCTAAATTGGTTCAGCAGTTTAAGACAGATACACTTTCGCATTTATACTATTAAAAAGTCCTCTCGGAGCGTACAAAACATTTTAGCGCGTGCCATCTAAATTAGGCAGCTTTATATAACACTGAACTCGACTCACCTGCCTGCTGCCTAATTGAGAAGGCACGCGCTAAAATGTGTTTGTACGCTCCGACGGAACTTCTTAAACTTGCCGGATAAAACTTCACCTTTGAGATCGACGCAGCGCTGTGTTGAGAGAATCGTCCCCTTGGTACGCGTCATCCATTCCAGACTTAAGCTGTGTCTATAGATGAGGAATTATTATAACATAAGAACGTACACAACAGTAATTATTTTAAGGACAAATTAAAAAGGCAACCGGTCATTACTGCCTAACGGTCAACAACGGTGATAAATAAAAGTGGTACGTGTACGTCCCTTTGGAAGCAGGGCTCGGAAACGTTGTTCAAAATAACGTTTTAAAAACGTTTCGAACCGTTCTTTGTTCATCATTTTGTTCGGAACGAAAACAAAACGAGAACGTTATCAAAAACGCGCGGCGTGCGGCCACAGAGCGGCGACAAGCATGAACTTGTATAGTAAAGTTATATCTGCCCTACCGACCCTACCGTATGTTTTAAATTTTATTTCATTTAACTTTCATCCCGATGCGCGATTATTTAATTAGTGAGTGGTCTTTTTTAGGGTTCCATAGCCAAATGGCAAAAAACGGAACCCTTATAGATTCGTCATGTCTGTCTGTCTGTCCGTCCGTATGTCACAGTCACTTTTTTCCGAAACTATAAGAACTACACTGTTGAAACTTGGTAAGTAGATGTATTATGTGAACCGCATAAAGATTTTCACACAAAAATAGAAAAAAAAACCATAAATTTTGGGGGTTCCCCATACTTAGAACTGAAACTCAATTTTTTTTGGTGAGGTTACTAACATCATTTTTTTCTAAACTGAACAGTTTGCGCGAGAGACTTCCAAAGTGTTGAAATGTGTCCCCCACCCCTGTAACTTCTAAAATAAGAGAATGATAGCACTAAAAAAAAAATATGTTGTACATTACCATGCAAACTTCCACCGAAAATTGTTTTGAACGACATCTAGTAAGTAGTTTTTTTTTAATACGTCATAAAAACATTGATCAAAGCTACAGCGAACTTTTATATTATGTTACTTGCTGCTACGGAACCCTTCATGGGCGAGTCCGACTCGCACTTGGCCGCTTTTTGTTGTTAACTATAAAATGGGACGAAAGAGAAAAAATATGATTTACGCTTATTACACTTACAATAATGAAAACAACAAATCACAATGTCAGATGAATGAAAAAAAATAAATATATAAGAGGCTGTATACGACATTTTGCCAGTTTTGCTTATTTTCGTGATTTTACAGTTTAAATACTGTTTTTCTATAAGTTTTAATGCCCATCATTTCAGTTATGATCGAATAAATGAGTTACGAATGCATGAGCTACTTTTTTATCTTTGTCGAGAATTTAAATTCGGGATTTAGGTTATTTTAAAACATTATATATTGCTTATGGATTGATTTTGAACTGAAGTTTATTACTGTTCTTTAAATTTTATAAACGAGTGTTTTAAGAAGCCGAAATTTAAAACAATTTTTTGACCATTTTCTATAAAATTTTATCAATTTAATAATTTTTTTACACAATAAATATATCAAGGTGGTAAAAACTTATTCATACATTTTTTAGACAACTTTTACAGCAATCAATTGTTATTTTTTCATACCTTTAAGACGTCAAAACGATTCGTGAATATGCGATATTCTAAACCTCTTACAGCAAAACTCACGAAACAGTCGCCGGTTTCGGATTGATTAATCAAAATTAAATAATAAAAACAAAAAAGTATTTCAAACATTCGTTGAAAATCGAAATTATCTTTCGTGTTGCGCATTAAAATTTGTAGAAGTAAAGTATTTCAACCGTAAAATCACGTCTGTAAAATCACGAAAATCAGCGAAATCGGCAAAATTTCGTGTACGGCCTCTTAGGAACAAATTAAAAAGGCAACCGGTCATTACTGCCTAACGGTATGCAACAACGGTGATAAATAAAAGTCGTACGTGTACTTACGTCCCTTTGGTATTAATCGGCTTTCATGTGATGCGTCCATGACAATGGACATAACTAAAACTAAAATATTACGTAGGACTGAGCATATATGTCATCAAGAAAAAAGATTCGCGTTGCATCTCACCATTGTAATAGAAAAGTGTGTGAGGGTCGATCAACTTTTTACCGACAATACATCGTCATTTTTCTATATTTTGCGTTTTTCAACTATTGATAGTTATGGTTTTAACTTTTTATTTTAAAATACGATGCGTGAATTTTTATTTGGACTAATTAATGATTATTTTGGTGGCGATAATGTTTTTTCTTTATGGTAGTTTTTCAGAGTATACTGTGACAGAGTGGCCGTTTTCAGAGGAGACTAAATTTTGTATTACCACTCTGTCACGCGATTCTATGAAAAACAAACTTATAAAAAAATACACTGGATAGAGAAAGTAAAAGATTATTTCGTACTAATAGATGAATAAATGTTTGGAAGTATATCCTAACACTAAAACATTAATAATCAATACTCTAACTGATAACGTATGGTAAAATTAGGACAGGCAATTGTCGGTAAAAAAGAAGAATGACCCGTGAAAATTATCCATCGGTTCAAGAAATATTTTGAAGAATGCTTTATTCCTGACAAAGAGGAATCTGATTCTGCTGATTTGATTACGATGCCAATATTAGAATACTTATAGTAAATTATCGTAAAAACAATATAATACTTATTTTCAAATTGTAATAAGTCAAGCAAACTAAAGTGAGGTAAAAGAAAATGGGACGCTGTCTTCAATATTACCATTTTTTGAATGGTATTGAAGGCTGTTTATTGTGTTTTAAAACGTTTAATTTTTCCTTTTCTTTGTCGTTAAAATTATCCCCAGGTGAAATATTACATTTGCCTTTCATAAAGCAAAATTTCACTCTTTGTGACACGCCATGACAGCAAATAACTTTATTACATTTCGTATAATTTAATGTAGTTTCGTAAAGGAACAAAGGGATTTAACTCTTAGATTTCATGAGTTGGATTCCCTTTTGTATTTTACTAGGGAATATGAACTCATTAAATTCCGCTGAAACTCACTACAACTGCTTTGTCGTTGGCGTATCCCGTCAGTTACTAAGGCGATCTGGGCTTTAGGAAAAACCCATACTGTTTCAAAGCCCGGTTGTCATAAGGACAATCTTGAACTAGGTATTCACATTTCCAGCTTTTTTGTAAAACGTGTAAGTAAACAAGATCTCACGAACTGGAAAAAAAATCGCCCACCCGTCTTTTGTTCGTACAACTGCTTATTTATACATACTGAATTTTATCTAAATCGGTTCAGCGGTTTATATTAGCGAGTAACAAACAGACAGAGTTAATTTCACATTTATAATATTAAAAAAGCGGCCAAGTGCGAGTCGGACTCGCCCATGAAGGGTTCCGTAGCAGCAAGTAACATAATATAAAAGTTCGTTGTAGCTTTGATCAATGTTTTTATGACGTATTAAAAAAAAACTACTTACTAGATCTCGTTCAAACCAATTTTCGGTGGAAGTTTGCATGGTAATGTACATCATATATTATTTTTACATTTATCATTCCCTTATTTTAGAAGTTACGGGGGGGGGGACACACATTTTTCCACTTTGGAAGCGTCTCTCGCGCAAACTATTCAGTTTAGAAAAAAATTATAATAGAAACCTCAATATCATTTTTGAATACCTATCCATAGATACCCCACACGTATGAGTTTGATGAAAAAAAAATTTTTGAGTTTCAGTTCTAAGTATGGGGAACCCCAAAAATTTATTGTTTTTTTTCTATTTTTGTATGAAAATCTTAATGCGGTTCACCGAATACATCTACTTACCAAGTTTCCACAGTATAGCTCTTATAGTTACGGAATAAAGTGGCTGTGACATACGGACGGACAGACGGACAGACATGACGAATCTATAAGGGTTCCGTTTTTTGCCATTTGGCTACGGAACCCTAAAAACGATGGTGAGTTTAGAAAACGGTAGGTTAAATTAGTTGGCGAAAATCAATATTAAACTGTCATGGGGGATGTCGCGATGTTAGTTTCTAACTATATATAAAATTGCGTCATTAAATTATGACGTCATCGGCACCAAAAGCTTGCAGTTCGCTCCCAGCCTGTGGGTCACATATCCCACTTACGAGTATGTGCATTCAACATTACCTGGCATGTTTCCACTTGAAACCGTCATTAGCAATAACAATAGGATTAAGTTGTTGCGGGTGAATTCTTTGTAAACACTTGCAAGCACGTGCGGCAGGCGGTGTTTCAAACGTTTTTGATACTTTCCCTATGTTATCTTCCTTTTAATAATATAAGCAAATAGAAATACCACTCAGTTGTTTTTTAAACTTCGAAGAGATTACTTCAATTGCGTCTTTCGATATGTTTCGTCCTTGGGTGAAATTATCTTCCACTGTGCCATGTGAAAATAATAAATTCGATAATGCAAATGTGTTCAACAAAAAAACCACATATGTTTTGATTTATTACTTTAGAATAAATAAATAATTAAACTTGTTATTGTATTTCATTTAACATACCCGTACGTTTATTTTAAATTAAAAAAGGATCAACACTGGTTTGTTTGCAACAAAATAGATAAGGCCTCCTTTAAAAATGAATGGGCTCTTTGAGTGTTTGGTTTATTACCCCTATTGTTAACGTTCAAGTGGAGACGAATGCACTATACCATCAGTGTGGCCTATTTTATGAAGCTATAAGTTACAAATTACAAGCGGAACTCTCTTTCTAGCAAAAAGAGTTGGAAAGAGACTTCCGCTTGTAAGTTGTAACTTGGCCTCAGGTGCTCTGTGTGGTCGTTTGCTTCCTCTCAGCCAAAAAAGACTTACAACCAATTATTAGTTTGAATACTTTTGACTAGTTTTTCTCCATTCTATATTAATTGGTACGAGATTGCCTGTGGGGCTAGACGAGTTGCATTCGACAATCGTTAACGATTATTTTTCGATAGACAAATGTATGGAATTGACGTAAGCCACCGAGAGTAACACGTGACTATCTCGGTGGCTTACGTCAATCCTATACATTTTTCAATCGAAATACAATCGCTTACGATTGTCGAATGCAACTTGTCTAAACCCACTGATTAGTTTATTTTTCAAACAATTTTAATCGCTATTTAATTAGCTCGATCAAAGCTCTTTGTACCAGTTATAACAGTCAAACACCTTTTTCCTGGAACACCATTTTAATTTAATATAAATCTTGGACACAAAGCACCGCGCAAGGAACTAAAAAAGTATTTTTATCCTGGTCGTGTTTAAAACCAGCTCAGTAAGATCGAGACACCGTGAGTTTCCCTTGTCCATGGAGGTCACAATAAAGTAGTTTACGTAACAATAACACAATAGAAGTTCAACACCCTCAGATGTCTTGAAGGCTGAATGAATGAATATGGCCTAGATTTGATAATAATAGATCTATAGAGGTAGTCTATTTTTGAACAATTTTATTTAACATCTGTGGCAAACAGGGTATGTTTAAAGGCGTGTCCGTTACGCCAAAAAACTTGCAAAAAATGTAAGCAAAATATGTTACAAAACATGTTTAGGTACAGTCGACGTCATAAATATGTTTACACTTTAGTACCTTGTCACTTTCATTCACTGAGACAATTGGGTTATCCCATAATTTTGTAATGTATAGTGATTCAAAAACCATTTCGAGAAAAAGGGTTGTAGAACCATTCCCTGTTATCAGATTATTTTACAATATTAGTATTAAATAGTTATATCTAATTTATCATTTGACATTATTTGACCTGTAATTTAGTGACGTCACGATCTTGATTGGTAAGTTGTGTCTAATCTGTGATCAACCATAGTACTGCATATAATATGAATCCGGAATGCAGTAATAAATAAATAATGTATATCGAATTTTGTCTTATTTATTTCTGTTTTATTTTAACGCTTATTAAAATTAAGACAATTTTTAACTGTATATAAACATGACAAGGTCAGATCTTGAAAAAAATGGAATGATTAAAATACAAGTCCGTTTTGGAACCTCCGCACGTAGGCTAGTCTGTGGGTGAAATTGTCAAACTCAACAAACTAAAAATAAAATTTCGGTTTGTTTGGTGTGCAACATAATATATATCTAACTACTCGTTTTCTGGTTTTCTGCATTGTTGTTACATTGCTTCAAATTCTACGGAATCTGACGATCCTGCTACACATATTGACCATCGCCAGATCTTGGATACCGATATTCTTGCCTATAATGACGACCAACGCTGTACATTTATTAAACTTTGTAAGGGCTGATTCCACTAATCTACCCAAAGTGGATATAGTCAGGATATTGACATACTTGAGAGACAGCTCCAATCACAACGTAGCTGAAATACGTGGAGCTAAAGCTCTAATGTAAGTATGATTTAGGTATAAGAATATAACGTTCACAATACCATTAATACTTTTGTTTACCTATATTGACATGACTTGACATTGACATTTTACGTGATCACGCGTCACGCGTTTCTGTCAGAAACGCGTACTCTCAAACGAATTCAATAGTTTTATAGCATTTCTCAAACAAACCAGCTTGTAGTGACGTCATAAAAACATATTCTTTAAAAATTAAAATAAATTAATATATTGATTTAAATGCAAAAACCGTGAAATTAGTGTCTTCAATTAGTCTTATTTATCAAAAAAAAAATTAAAAACTAGTGGTATTTTTTTTTGGGATAACCCAATTGGCTAAGTAAAGTTTTTGGAAGAGATTTAAATATTATTTTTTTCGATAGTCGTCATCCTAAAGATCAAGGAACTGCGGCTGTTTGATTTATATTTCCTCTTTGTTGATTTTAATGGCTGACAAATTTGTTGCCTTCGTACTTAAGTCCGGGGTTAGTTCTGAGGTCGTTAAAAACAATACTAAAAACACTGATCACATGAAACGCAAGCAAACAGAAAAGAACCGTTGAATTGAATCTTCTTCTTCTTCTTTATTATTAAACTAGCTTTTGCCCGCGACTCCGTCCGCGTAGAAGTCGTTTATCGCTACTCCATCGGGAACTGTACAACTTTCCAGGATACAAACTATCCTATGTTCTTTTCCGGGACTCAAACTATCTGTATATCAAATTTTATCTAAATCGGTTCAGCGGTTTAAGCGTGAAGAGGTAACAGACAGACAGACTGACAGACAGACACACTCGCATTTATAATAAAAAAAAAAATTCTCGATTGATTGAACTGAAATTGAAGATTGGAGCTACTATGATCAAATTAATTTACGTAAGTTTCATACAAACTTTCATCCCCTATTTTATCCCCTTAGGAGTGGAATTTATCAAAATCCTTTCTTAGCGGATGCCTACATCATAGTGGCTATCAGCATGCCAAATTTCAGCCCGATCGGTCCAGTAGTTTGGGCTGTGCGTTGATAGATCAGTCAGTCAATCAGTCAGTCACCTTTGCGTTTTATATATATAGATTGTAAGGGCTGATTCCACTAATCTACCCAAAGTGGATATAGTCAGGATATTGACATACTTGAGAGACAGCTCCAATCACAACGTAGCTGAAATACGTGGAGCTAAAGCTCTAATGTAAGTATGATTTAGGTATAAGAATATAACGTTCACAATACCATTAATACTTTTGTTTACCTATATTGACATGACTTGACATTGACATTTTACGTGATCACGCGTCACGCGTTTCTGTCAGAAACGCGTACTCTCAAACGAATTCAATAGTTTTATAGCATTTCTCAAACAAACCAGCTTGTAGTGACGTCATAAAAACATATTCTTTAAAAATTAAAATAAATTAATATATTGATTTAAATGCAAAAACCGTGAAATTAGTGTCTTCAATTAGTCTTATTTATCAAAAAAAAAATTAAAAACTAGTGGTATTTTTTTTTGGGATAACCCAATTGGCTAAGTAAAGTTTTTGGAAGAGATTTAAATATTATTTTTTTCGATAGTCGTCATCCTAAAGATCAAGGAACTGCGGCTGTTTGATTTATATTTCCTCTTTGTTGATTTTAATGGCTGACAAATTTGTTGCCTTCGTACTTAAGTCCGGGGTTAGTTCTGAGGTCGTTAAAAACAATACTAAAAACACTGATCACATGAAACGCAAGCAAACAGAAAAGAACCGTTGAATTGAATCTTCTTCTTCTTCTTTATTATTAAACTAGCTTTTGCCCGCGACTCCGTCCGCGTAGAAGTCGTTTATCGCTACTCCATCGGGAACTGTACAACTTTCCAGGATACAAACTATCCTATGTTCTTTTCCGGGACTCAAACTATCTGTATATCAAATTTTATCTAAATCGGTTCAGCGGTTTAAGCGTGAAGAGGTAACAGACAGACAGACTGACAGACAGACACACTCGCATTTATAATAAAAAAAAAATTCTCGATTGATTGAACTGAAATTGAAGATTGGAGCTACTATGATCAAATTAATTTACGTAAGTTTCATACAAACTTTCATCCCCTATTTTATCCCCTTAGGAGTGGAATTTATCAAAATCCTTTCTTAGCGGATGCCTACATCATAGTGGCTATCAGCATGCCAAATTTCAGCCCGATCGGTCCAGTAGTTTGGGCTGTGCGTTGATAGATCAGTCAGTCAATCAGTCAGTCACCTTTGCGTTTTATATATATAGATGGCGGTCCACACAGTGATTTCGCCAATGTCAAGTGAATAGAGTAAATCAGTAAACAGAATAAATCAAAAGTAAAAGCCGGGCATTTTTCAATCGGCCATCTTCCCTCCCCGAAGGTTACCGGAATCCACCTTAAATTGAATCGTTTGTTTACTTTGATTTGACTTGACAATGACAGATTTAGAAGTGACGGTTTTTTCTTTTTCATTAAGTACGAAGGCAACAAATTTGTCGGCCATTAAAATCAACAAATTTCAACTCCATAACTAAAAAAATTTTTTCTAAAATATTAGAGGATATAAAAATAAAATAGCCGCAGTTCCTAGATCTTTAGGATGACGACTATCGAAAAAAAATACATCTCATCCAAAAACTTTACTTAGCCTATTACATATAATTATATATGAAATTGTCTCAGTGAATGAAAGTGACAACTGAGCGTCCATTGCGACTTTGGAGTGAACAATGTTTGGCGTAATCATTACATTTCACCTTCTTTTGACAGCTGTAATCCTAGTACAATTTCCATCTTTTGTAGGATATTTATTTATATTCAAGGGTGTAAAAATAAGTTCCTATAATTAATAATGCCCTATTTGATAGTTCTTCATTGAAATAAATAAAATAAACAAGTATCACGGGACACTGTCACACAATTTTGAACTAGTCCCAAACTAAGCTCTAGTACTATGGGGACAACGATAAACATGCTTAGATAGAGAAATAAATATTTAAATACATAGAAAACATCCAAGACTCAGGGACAAATACTCGTGCTCATCACACAAAAATATCTGCCCTTACCGGGATTTGAACCGCGCTGGCTTCGGAGGCAGGGTCACTCCCAACTAGGCCAACGTGTCGTCATTAGAACTCAAAACTTTCAAAAATAAAAACATGACCCCTCCCCCGCAGACGAACGCAGGGAATGTTTTCCATCCGTGACAGAAATCATTTTTCTGTGTGTTTTAATCAAAAAGAATTTTGGACACGCCCCTTTTCTGTTCGAAAAACATGTTAGTTGTTTAAAAACATCGAAAACACGGCGCAGCGGACGCGGCTTCACGTGTCTTCAAATTCAAATTCAAATTATTTATCATATCACTTCGTACAGGGTGTTAGGTAATGAGTGGATAATCCTTGAACTACGGATAGAGGGCACTTAGGACGTTATGAAAAAGCTAAAATAGGTCTAGTAAAAGTCGCACGGTTTTCGAGATATTTGGACTTTTAATCTTGGAAGTAAAATTTAAAGTACTTCCAACTTCTATCTTGTATCCGAATGGAAAACCACGGACTCACATCGGTTTAGATCTAACTACGGGATAACCACCATCTACGCAAGTGGGAATGGAGGGCGTTTGTAATGTCTTTATCGGCTACTAACAAACACGTGTCATCCGCGAATTAGTAAACTGAACTCCCTGAGAATATGTTGCACATATCGTTTACATAGATCAAGTACTCGACTGGTCCGACGATCGAACCTTGTGATATTCCTTCTGCCGTCAATATCTTATCACTGGATACCCCGTTAATGCTGACCGATGTTTATCGGTTTTAGTGATAGTTTTGAAACCAATGCAGTAAGTCCCTGCACTCCGTTTTGTTCTAATTTAGAAAAAAGAGTTTGTAGAACAAGGTATCGAACGCTTTACTGAAGTCGATGAATACAGCTAACACGTGCCTGCCGGCGTCAAGGTGGCAGTTGACCTCGTCAGCAAAGTTCAGTAATAGCTGAGAAGTACTTCGGCCTTTTCGGAACCCATATTGTTGTGAGTTAATAATCTTGTATTGTGATAAATACATATTTAGCTTGTTACCGAAGAACCTCTCAACTATTTTGTCTATACATGGTAAAATAAGGCTTGTAGTTGTTGGTGTCTGTATGACAGCCGCCTTTGTTTAGTGGTGGTAGGACCCTGTGCAGGGTCCGTCCGGATCGCTACCACCATCTTATCCATTAACCACCCGCCAAGCGACAGTATTCGCATTGTTGTGTTCCGGTGTGGGGATAAGACAACCGGTGAAATTACTAGCATAGAGGCATTCCATCTTAGTCGTCAGGGTTGGCAACGCATTTGAGGTGTTAGGATTATGGTCTTGAGAATTCAAATGTCTATGGGTCTCAGATTCCACTAACGTATTATAAAAAAAAAAAAAAATTAGGTCTTATGACACCACTCTTAAGCTGGTCAGGATACGATGAGGTCTCGATACAGCAGTTGATCAAGTGCGTTATAATATAACTGGAGTTATACTTGAGTTTATAAACTTAAGATCTGATCACGACTAGATCCGAAATTGGCCAGCGTTCAGGTGAAAGGCATCTTGGATTTATAAAAACAAGCGGTTTTCAATTCTTATGCAATAGTTTTAAAGTTAATTTTGATAAGTATCAGAACGTTTTTGATAATAATATCTGTATTTATTTATCGTAAAATCGTGGTATATATATTTTAATTATGACTTCAAAAGGTATGGGTACTAATTTGCTTACATGCTTAGCACTTGAGTTCAAATGTAAACCCAGAAAGAGTATTTTTAACACACTTATAAACAGACAGATTATGACAATTCGGAGCACGATCACTAAATTTAATGTGATGTACGAAAATATTTTTACTACAGTAATTATATCGATGTTTCTGTTTCAACTTCAAATGCTGGTTCATTGATGTCGAACCCCTCTGAATTTAATTCTATGTTTTTTACGTCACCTCTGAACTCCTATTCGAACTTTATATCATTAAAATTTACACATCTCTTTAAAGGATTGTGAGCCGGTGCTTAAATCGCGTAGCCGTCAAAAATAATCTATTTAATTTTAGCTTCGGGCGATAACGTTTCTCACGCCGTAAATGTAATCTGATATGCACGATTTTTAAATATTTCGCAGTTCTTAGGAAAAACTACCGTTCCTGTTTTTTTATTGACAAGGAAACCGTACTGTCCTCGATTTTCATGTTACTAACAACATGTTCAAAAGTCATAAAAATCGGTAACATTTAAGGGGAGTAAACCGTTATCTCATTTTGTATGGATGTTTTGGTTTCACGCCGTTTAAGTGTTCATTTTTCTTTACGTCATTTTATAAATGTTACGTTTTAACTGAGCTGCCGTCATAAGCCAAAAGGCAGTATCTCAAATTTAATAGCCAAAGCAAATTCAATCCTTTACGTTAGAAATAAGTTTGCATTTGCTAGAGGACTTTTGTCTGAGTTACAGCCATTAGTATTAGCAGGGCAGTGAGGCCCTAGTGAACAAGTGTAACAAACAACAGCAACTGAACTGATTGTTTAGCCGTTGACCAGAGATCGGACAAATGGACGCATTACTCGTCGCACCCCTGCATTAGAGGGTCCATGAATATCGTTAAGTTAGTGGAATCATTGAATCGGCAATATATCTAATATTTTTTAAGCTAGAGTAAAAATAACACATGTGTTATTGATTAACAATAGCGAAGCAAATATTGAAATTTGTGCAACTGTTAAAAAATTACCTTGTATAATTAATTTATAAAAAAACGAAAACATTTCTAAAAGAAATACTTTTATCCACTAACCAGTTCGGAAAAGGTCTTTGTTTACTCGGATATTAGACTATTTAAGCACTCTCATTCGGGGCAGGAACGCATGGGTCAAATCACGCACGACAACGATACTGATAAAGGCTAAAACTTTTGTAAGAGTTCTCGTATTGAGTCGAAATTTGCGTGACATATTGATCAGAGTTTTACCTTTAAATTATGATACAAATGTATTCCAAGCTCACCGGTCAATCTTCATGTCTCATTAAATCGACCTTACGATTTCACATCAATTTGCAGCATAACAAAAACACAAACTTCGTGTTTCATAAGCTGGATTTCGAGTGTTTTTATGTTACCCGACTACGGCGAAGCATAGGAAGGGTAATGATTTTGACACCCTATGCATGTTTCTATGTATGTATGTATATTACACTCTAGCGCCGTTCCTATTGAACCGATTTTAACAAATGAGGTGTGTATCGATTTGTCTTTTTTGTGCGATGGTTATAGGTTTTTAAGAATATAATCCTGGTCTCTGAACATACCCAGAGATGAGAGGCTTCACAATATTAAACAAAAAAAAATTGTTTAACAAAGAATAACATAAAGCGTTTAAAAAAAAACTGAAAAATCGGTGCTAGCCGTGAATGTTAAAGGATCGTATCGGAAAAAGCGGTGATTATGTATAATAATTATTACATACATACATAACATCACGCCTTCATTCCCAGAGTGGGGTAAGCAGAGCTGCAGAAATACCAACAACTCTAAAAAGACTTGTTGATAATTCTGTAACCACATTTTGCACAATCAGGCCAAGAACTTTACTAGTGTATTAGTGACAGGTTGCAAGCCCTAACAATACTACAAGCCTTTATTCCCTTAGTCGCCTCTTACAACATCCACGAGAAGACATGGAGTGGCACTATTCTAACCTGGCAACCACACAGGGCTACTAATTATTAGTTCTTAAAAATGAACATTAATTAGACTTTCTAATTTTTATATACGTTCCGATAAAAAAATAAACAGTACCTCGTTTTATTTGATTAAACCTTAGCTAAAGGACTTAGTAACCGACTAGGTGCTTATGAAGACTGCACCTAAGGTGATCGAACCAGTAATGGACAGGGTCCTATGATGGACACTTGACTCTTATTTTACAGACAATAAAGGTTAATCATTTGTTTGGCAACAATCAATTTATAACCTTATGATCTTTGAATTAAGAGTAAAGTGTCCATTATTGGTGCCTGTCAGCTTAAAGTATCCAACACTGGTGCGATCACCCTATAAGTTCGGAACTGCGCAGGCATCGAATAACACGCAATTATCATGCAATCAGAGTGAAATTAATATGCTGTGTTAAATCAAACTGAATTCCGAATCAACTGAAATGGTAAAAGCTGCCGTAACTATACCCAGGGCGCTATAAGCAGACGGCGCGCCGCCGCCGCCGCCGATCTGTTCGAAATTGGCGCCGTGCGGCCGTTCAGATAGCAACCCTGCCCGCATGTTGCTTGGCGGTTGGTTAATGGATAAGATGGTGGTAGCAATCCGGGCGGACCCTGCACAGGGTCCTACCACTACTAAACACTGGTGGTTTGTTGGTTGCCAAGAGTGATGCTATGTGTCCCTGTGCCAAGTCAGCGGGTATTTTCTGTTGCGGGGCGGGACTAGAGCTACGGCAAAAAATATCACGCCTAATGCCTCAGCGTATCAACTAAATTACATTTATCCATGATGATTATCGTTTTTGGGCCTCTATTCAGGTGCGTTAAAACGATATCGTGTTTGACACGTTTAAGAATCGTTTGTCACAGTCGCCATTATTCTCTAAGCCTCTATATGATGTAAATAAGAAAATAACTGCTTGGTTAGAGTATAAAAATTACGACCAGGTGGAAGACTTACTAAGATACATAGTCTAGCCTCACCAAAATACACACGCACGCGCACACACACACACATACACACACACACACACACACACACACACACACACACACACACACACACACACACACACACACACACCATACTCACGCGCAGGCACGCACGCACCCTGATATATACGAGTATATGTATATTTATAAAGTGAATAGTTTTAAAATTTTATAGGATAACTAACCTAGTAATAAAAAATAATGTGATAATGGAAGAGCGGTGCCTCCTAGCACAGGTTATTTTTTAAATAACCTAAAAGAAGACACCAGCCACTGTATGAATTGTACTTTTTTGAGTGAAATAAAACTATTTTGTTTTTTTATTTTTTTATTATTGTAAATGACACAAGAGTTATCAAAACGTTGAAAATACGGAAACAGGTCAAAAACTATATCGTTATAACGCACTTGAAAGACTGCAGCAACGTTATCATCATGCAGATGACTAAATAATCTAAATGTAAACTTTTGATGAAGTTTTTGCTTTTATTTTTACAACGAAGAATCATTACGTCGTCATTTGCATTTTCTTATCAGTCAGACGCCGCCGCCAAAATTATGCCGACGCACCGCCGCCAAAATTATGCCGACGCGCCGCCGCCGACTGTTTCGCACACGGCTGGCATGTATAGAACTCTAGGTGAGCAGCTTAAATTTGTGTGAAATTGTCCCCTGATATAAAATAAATAAATATCAGGGGACAACATCACACAAATTGACCTAGTCCCAAACTAAGCTCTAAGCTTGTACTATAGATACTAGAGAAATACATACTTAAATACATAGAAAACATCCAAGACTCAGAAACAAATATTCGCACTCATCACACAAATATCTGCCCTTATCGGGATTTGAACCCAGGACCGCTGGCTTCGGAGGCAGGGTCACTCCCAACTAGGCCACCGTGTCGTCGCTTTGATATGTATGTATGTACGATCTTGACTGACAGAAATATTGATATAATTTCTGTCGTAAAAATATTTTCGTACATCACATTAGTGATCGTGCTCCGAAATATGACACGACTGTTTATAAGTGTGTTAAAAAATACTCTTTCTGGGTTTACCTTTGAACTCAAGTGCTAAGCATGTAAACAAATTAGTACCCCATACCTTTTGAAGTCGTAAAGTAACCACGATTTTACGATAAATAAATACAGATGTTATTATCAAAAAGATCTAATACTTATCAAAATTAACTTTAAAACTATAGCATAAGAATTGAAAACCGCTTGTTTTTATAACTCCAAGATGCCTTTCACCTGAACTCTCCAATTTCGGACTTAGTCGTGATCAATGTATATTCTTAAAGAAAAGATCTCATGCGTGTTTTTTAAGATAAAGTATATTCAACTCTAAATTTTGAGGTGTAAGGAATTGATTGTAACAGTGGCCTGCCAAAGATATGGTAAGTTACCTCAATGTAGTGCAGTGACCTTTAACTGTTACATAAAAAGAGATTACATTTTATAACTGACCCGGTTTAAAAATAGCCCAAACAGTACTGCACGGTAATGAATCTTATGTAATAATTTGTGTCCAAAATAATATATTAGCTTGTGTTTTCTACGCACCGGTACCTTTATGTATTATAATTATGGTTTCAAAACAATAAAGTGGTAAATTAATTCGCTTTGTTTTTGCTGCAATATATCTAATAGAGACTAACAAGTTTATCTTGCCGGCTGGTTTGGAAAATCTACTGTAATGGTAAGGGCAATAAAAGAAAATTTATTAGCGAAATCGACACTTTTCTAGCACAATACGACGAAACGTTGATCTAGTTGGTAGTGACCCTTCGAAGCTAGCGGTTCCGGATTTTGTGTGATAAGCACGAGTATGTATTCTTTGTATTTAAGTGTCAATTTTTCTAGACAAGTAAGTTTATCGTTTTAGTACCAGTGATGGGCAAAATATAATCGACTCGATTAACGATTAAGATTAACCTACTTAATTGTGATTAACGATTAAAAACTGGACAAAAGCATGTCGGACCATGCTCAGTGTAGGGTTCTGAAGCCGTTAAGTACTACAAACATAAAAATCAAAAAGTTAAAACTAATTTTCTATTTAACGTCAATTGGTGCCGTCTTAGATGATTTTAGTAGGTATAAACACTTTAATCCCCTGTATCGCAAGAACTAATCATGTTTTCTAAGTCGTGATAGTTTTCCTTTTAAATTCGTTTTATGCGCTTTCATTTATCATTTTTTTCTGATTTTTAGTATTTGTAGTTTTGGCTGTAGGGGAGGAACACTTGAGTCTAACAAAAAATAGCACTTTTAAGCTTAATATTTCCGAAATCGATAGACTGACGGAGCCGGGTTAGAATAGTGCTACTCCATGTCTTCCCGTGGATGTCGTAACAGGCGACTAAGGGATTAAGGGCTTGTAGTACTGTTAGGCGATAGGCTTGCAACCTGCCACAAATACACTAATGTCATTCCTGTAGTCGATTTTATAGTGTTTTTGCAGGATAGTGTTTTTGTCCGAACTATGACGTTTAAAAGCTTCATATCTTTTGAAAAAATAACATGACAATTGTCTCGCGTACATAGTTATCCGTCTCTTGAATAGCAATTTCCTGAGAGCTTAAGCTAAAAAAATGCATGTCCCCTAATATTAGATGATACATTTCGCCGAAGCAGCCGCCATATGCAAATACAGTCAACAAACACGCACAAAAAACTCAAACAAAGCCCAGACTGTATTAAAAAACATCACTGCAGCTTGTGTTCATGTTTACATGGAAACAAACTGCAGTTAACTTTTTAATATTGGCACATACCCATGCAAGTTACCTATTATGGACTAACTATATATATAGGGTTACCTCCCCTACACGTAACGTGGAGATGTATTTTTTTTATCGTCTACCCCATCGTGTGGGGTATTGTTGGATAGGTCTTTCAAAAATATTACGCTTTTGAATTTAATATATATATATTTGTTAACTAATATTGCCCATGGACAGTGTCCAATCATAAATAATAGCTTCTGAGAATGATACGGTTTTAGAAATACAATACTATTACAATGAAATGTTCGGTATTGCCAAGTTACATTTTAAAAAACCGGGCAAGATCATGTTGGCCCATGCTCAGTGTAGGGTCCCGAAGCCGTTAAGTACTACAAACATAAAAATCAACGAGTAATTACAAATTTTCTATTTAGTCTTTTTGTGATGTCTTAGATGATTTTAGTAGGTATAAACACTTCTCAAGAACCAATGATGTCTACTCAGTCGTGATAGTTTTCCTTTTAAATTCGTTATATGTGCTTTCATGACATTTTTTTTCTGATTTTTGGATTTGTAGTTTTTGCTGTAGGTGGGGGGGGGGGGGACACTTGACTCTAACAAAAGCGCATTAAAGCTTAACATTTCCTAGACGGAAAAATTGTTTTAACAAAACCGTAATATTTTTGAAATACCAATTCAACTATACACCACTCTATGGGGTAGAAAAGAAAAAATATACATCCCCACGTTACATGTAGGGCAGATACAATAAAAAAACTTATTGTTCAAAATTTTATTCTATCAATTTGTTGGCGTAACTAAAACGTTTGTATTGTATATTCATGCCAAATTACAGCTTTCTAGTACTAAGAGTCTGCGCTAGACTGCGGACGGACGGACGGACATGGCGAAACGAAAAGGGTTCCTAGTTTGACTTCGGAACCCTAATAAAAACGATATTTGCTTTTGACGTGTTTCCGTATTACCAGCGTTTCGATAACTATTTAAACATGTCAAAGCGCAACAATTAGCTAGCGTTATACGACACGGAACTCGACCCACCAGCCTGCTGCCTAATTGAGAAGGCACGCGCTAAAATGTGTTTTGTACGCTCCGACGGGACTTCTTAAACTTGCCCGGAAAAACTTCACCTTTAAGATTGACGCAGCGCTGTGTAGAGAATCACCCCTTGTTAAAAACGAGTGAAAGTCGTTATTAAGGAAATAAATGATGTTTCAACATATCAGAAACAGATTTCATCGATAAAGGGTTTGAGAAGAGGGGAATTTAGGGTCGGTAGACTGGTATAACCGCGCCTCCCCATTGCGCGGTGGCGTCCATGAGAAATATCCCCCGGGCAACAATAAACGCCGATAAACATTTCGGATATCGTTCAGCGTAGTTCTGTCGTGGCTACAAACAATCTGTCTGTAATTACAACATGTACGAGCTAGTATTTTACTTTGAGTTGTTATTATTTATTGCTTTTGTGAGTGGTAGACAAATTAAGATGAGGCTTGTGTGCTTACTAAGAAAAGTAGTGTAACATTGTGCCTAGAGTTAAAATTTGTTATGGAGACAGAACGCTAAAAACCGCCTTTATATTCTATTAACAGTTTACTTGGGGACATCTGTCTCGAGTAATTAAAATAAAACGATGAAGCATTTATTCGATACGCTGCCATAGATTTATTTAATTCGTACCCATTGTGTCGGACAAAACATTGTGTAATAATCACATACATAACGTCACGCCTTTATTCCCAGAGTGGGGTAGGCAGAGCAACAGAATACCAACAACTTTAAACTTGTTGATAATTCTGTAACCGAATTTTGCATTCAGGCTAAGATGTTTACCAGTGTATTAGTGATAGGTTGCAAGCCTAACAGTACTACAAGCTAATAATTGTATTATTATTTAAAGTAAAATGTTGTTACAGAATTATCAACAAGTTTTTTTAGAGTTGTTGGTATTTCTGTAGCTCTGCCTACCCCACTCTGGGAATAAAGGCGTGACTTTATGTATGTATGTATTTAAAGTCTTCCTGCAGACAAACTAGCATAATGCAGTTTTGCTGGACTCTTATTAATAATTCTTAATAATAATTGACTAAGTGAAAATCTCCCCAAGAGGGTCCCCTGTTGAGAAGAAACGCCGCAAGAAACTCAACAGTCATATTTATTTATTAGGTTCACCAACAATTAGTTCTTTACACTGTAATTGGAATAGTAGCTTGCATTGAAAAATATTTAGTATGCGCAACCGTCACTTAAAGATAAACACAACACGTATTAATTATAAGAAAAGGTGAAGCGGACAGCAAACAATAACTTAAAAATGACTGCTTTACTTTGGAACCCTTATAGTTTCGTCATGTCCGTCCGTCCATCCGTCCACAACCTAGCTCAGAAACTCTTAGTACTAGAAAGCTGTAATTTTGCAACTATATACTTATTAGTCACGTCCATGCGTCAAAATGCGCTCTTTGCGTAGTATGTGTGGTGTGAAACTGTGTGATAGAGTAAGGAATGAAAACATCAGAGAGAAGTGTGGTCTGAAAGAAGATGTAGTGACTAAAATTGAAAAGGGCATGCTTCGATGGTTCGGTCATTTGGAAAGGATGGATGAAAAAAGATTGACGAAAGTTTACAGTGCTAAAGTGAGTGGAAGGGTCGTAAGGGGGCGCCCTAGGCGTACTTTTTTGAATCAAATCAGGGAAATACTGGAAAAGGGCCGAATCTTAAGTACCCGAAACCGACGTGCATGCATGACTCGATGTATGAATGTGGAAGAAGCGAAAGAGCTTTGTCAGGATCGTAGCAGGTGGAAAGAAGTGGACTCTGCCTACCCCTCTGGGAAACAGGCGTGATTTATGTATGTATGTATGTATGTAGTCACGTCAACAATGCAGTACTTAAAACAAAATCTCGTTTTTTTATTATGTTCCTTTCTACACGTAACGTGGGGATGTATTTTTTTTTCTCGTCTGCCTATAGTGTCGTTGTGTAAGTCTTACCAAAATATTACAAAGGTTGTGACAAAAAAAAAACGATTTGTTACAATCAACTGTCCCCCCGCTTACAAAAACCTATATGCAATAAAATTTAAAAGGAAACTATCACGACACGACTAAGTAGACATCTTTGGTTCTTGAGATACAGGTGATTCAAGTGTTTATACCTACTAAAACCATCTTAGACCACCAATTGACTTTAAATAGAAAATTAGTTGTTACTTGCTGATTTTCGTGTTGTACTTAACGGCTTCGGAACCTACACTGAGCATGGTCTGACGTGCTCTTGCCCGGATTTTTAAATTACTTACACCGTTGCGTGGCTGTGGGCATAAGGAAGCTTGCATAGCTTTGGGATAGGCGAGTTGCTGCCAAAAACAGTGCGTCAGAGCGGTGGGCATTGCGGAGTACTAGGGTTGCAGGGCCAGAAACTAGTAAATATAAATTGATCCAGTATTTGCGGACAGTCGATTTCGTGCCTCAAAAGCTTGTATAAAACAAAATGCGTCTTCAATCCTGGGGTCCTAGTGATAAAGGCTGTGAAGAAAAATACTTCACAGAATGCAATAACGTTTTTTCCCCTTCAACGTTGTCCGATTTTGTCGATTTTTGAATATGTTGTAGGTATTATAAAAAACTAGGTTTGTACGTTTTTCTTTACATGAAAATCTTAATTGGAAATAAAAAAAAAAACAGAAACATACAGACCTAGTTTTTCATAATATCTACAACATATTCAAAAATCGTGGAAATCGGATTAGATTCAGGGGGTGAGGAACGTTATCGCCCGGAGATAAACTTGTATGGATTATTTTTGACAGCTAAGCGATTTAAGCATCGCTTCACAATCCTCTTCATTCGTAATAAAATATTGCCTCTGATTGTGGAAAAAGTGGTAACAAATAATCAACAAGTCTTTATAGAGTTGTTATTTCTGTAGCTCTGCCTACCTCACTCTAGGAATGAATGCGTAATGCTATGTAAATATGTGTAAGCTTAAACGTTCTTTAAATTCTATATTAAACTGATCTGAGCATTAACAGGATGTGTAATAAACAGCAACATCCAAGGAATGGCTAGTTTATCCGGGTTGTATTTAATACGGCACGCAAAGCAAATTAAAACCGGGATGTTGTCTCCTGTCGTTGGCATGGGCCGTGATACCAAAGGAAGTGGATAACTGCATAGTAATACTGAAAGCATTTTAAATCTAATGTATTTGGTAATAAAGTATACATTGCTTTGAGTACTACTAGTACATTTCAGTTAGCTACCTTCAGTATTGCAGCGTAATGCCCCGGGCGGCACAGTGTAACGGATTGGGCCGAAATCAGACTCGTTAATCCTTTGACGTAGGTACACATTAACATTATTACTAAGCAATTATGTGTCAATGTTAAATCCTCACAACTAACTTAAAAACTGAAAATACTTAAGTAAAATTAAATCGGAAATAAAATATAAAAGTAATTGATGTAATTCTATATTTTTTTCGGATGTCTGTATCTATATCGCGTCTGAAAACTCACTGTATAAAGTCTTGACGGATGTTTGTGCCGAGTATTGTTTTTTTTTATACATCCAACTGACATAGCATTCAGTTTCAAACTTAAGGCAGATGTAGTCTGCTTATTTTAGGGTTCCGTAGTCAAACTAGGAACCCTTATAGTTTCGCTATGTCCGTCCGTCCGTCCGCAGCCTAGCGCAGAGACTCATATGTGAACCGCACTTTGGTTCGATACTCAAGAGCAAGGACTTTTAAATATAAAAACCACTATGTCCATTAGAAGATCGAACTTATTGCTATAATTACAGGATTACAGTCTGTATCTGCATTAACACATTAGCGATGATATCGAGCGAGTGACTATCGCCGATGCCCCAAAACGAATGGCCAGCAACCCACTAAAAAGCCCGTTAAGTATTTTAATATTCCCGGCATTATACTTGCTTGTGATAGGTCCTCGATAACTGTCAATACCTCGGCCAATCACAAGAAGTCAATACAGATACTTTTAATAATAGAACTTTATAAATAAAATGTAAATTGTCCACAAATGCATACATAATTATTGGTGACACTTAGTACTAGAAAGCTGTAATTTGGTATGAATATGTATACGCATTAGTCACGCCAACAAAATGGTATAATAAAATGTAAAAAATTAAATAAAATAGGGGGAGGTATCCCCTACACGTAACGTGGGATGTATTTTTTTCTCGTCTATAGGGTATAAGTGTGGGGTGTCGTTGGATAGGTCGTTCAAAAATATTGTGGGTTTGTCAATTTTTCGATCGAGGGATCAGTTTATTAAATATTAAGCCTTAAAGCGCTAGTTTTTGTTAGAGTCACGTGTTCCCGTACAGCCAAAACTACAAATACTAAAAATCAAAAACATGAACGAATTAATAAGGAAAACTATCACATCGTTGGTTCTTGAGATACAGCCAATTAAAGTGTTTATACCTACTAAAATCATCTAAGACGGCACCAAATGACTTTAAATAGAAAATCAGTAATTACTTAACGGCTTCGGAACCCTACACTGAGCGTGGTCCGACATGCCCTTGCCCGGTTTTTAGTTTTCTTTTTATTAGACGTTTGGTGTGAAACTGTGAGATAGAGTAAGGAATGAAAACATCAGAGAGAAGTGTGCTCTGAAAGAAGATGTAGTGACTAAAATTGAAAAGGGCATGCTTCGATGGTTCGGTCATTTGGAAAGGATGGATGAAAAAGATTGACGAAAGAAATTTACAGTGCTAAAGTGAGTGGAAGGGTCGGAAGGGGGCGCCCTAGGCGTACTTTTTTGAATCAAATCGGGGAAATACTGGAAAAGGGCCAAATCTTAAGTACCCGAAACCGACGTGCATGCATGACTCGATGTATGAATGTGGAAGAAGCGAAAGAGCTTTGTCAGGATCGTAGCAGGTGGAAAGAAGTGGTCTCTGCCAACCCCTCTGGGAAACAGGCGTGATTTATGTATGTAGACGTTTGTTAAAAAGTAACTTCTGTTATATTATTGTTTAATCTGTGGCCAGACGAAAGGGTGTAAATCTGGGATGTACCGTTGACGCGTCGTTTATACATTTGTATTAATTTGAGGGGGTGCCGCGTTCACCCTCGTCCTTCCCATCTCTCTGTCTGGCTTACTGCTAAAGCTACCTTGTAAGTTTGCCACTTCGGCATCAAATTCCTAGTAAAATGCTCGCTAAATTGCTAATAAGAGGCCAACCATTCTGTAAAACTAGTAGTTACCGCATTCAAGGGAACTCCCTAGTCTGTTATGCGTGGTTCAAGCCATATAATTTGCGTTTCAAATATTAATATCGAATAACACTTATTGGCCTTTGCTGAAATAGGCTTATATTTAAATCTTACGCCGGGTATAGGGCAGCCGGCGAAGCTAATTGTATAGGCAGATTTAGGTTACCGTCTTTCCTGTTGACACACCGAAAGTTAAAGTTTTTAATGGCTAATTTTCTGTCTAAGCTGATTCCCGCAAAAACACCGTCAGACCTATCATAAAAAAACATAACGTATATGCACACAAGATCTTAACTATTGACCACAGGAGAGACCACTTTTGTTTTAAGAGTGTGTATCCCAGAGTGGGGTAGGCAGAGCTACAGGAATACCAACAACTCTCAAAAGACTTCTTGATAATTCTGTAACCACATTTTGCACAAACAGTATGATGTTTGCTAGTGTATTAGTGACAGGTTGCAAACCCATCGCCTAACAGTACTACAAGCCCTTATTCCCTTAGTCGCCTCTTACGACATCCATGTAATAGTATTTAAGATCTTTGTAACTACAACATAAGGCATTAATTATATGACTATGCCTGACAGCCTTAACAACAAATACTAATGATTGGTTCTTAAAATACTGCCAAGTAGTGTTACACCTGCTAAAAATCATCTAAGAGCACTAAATAACTTCAAATAGAAAATTAGGTCATACTTGTTGTTTTAGGGTTCCGTAGTCAAACTAGGAACGCTTATAGTTTCGCCATGTCCGTCCGTCCGTCCGCAGCCTAGCTCAGAAACTCTTAGTAGATACTAGAAAGCTGTAATTTGGCATGGACATACATAATAAATAGTAACGCCAACAAAGTGGTAAAATAAAACCTTGAAAGACAATTATTTTTTTAGGGTACCTCCCCTACACGTGTCGTGTACCCCATAGCGTGGGGTGTCGTTGATAGGGTCTTTCAAAAATATTACGGGTTTGTGAAAACAGTGTCCCCTCACCCTTCAGCCAAAACCACAAATACTAAAAATCTGAAAAAATCTTCAATGAATCGTTATGTAACGGATTTTAAAGGAAAGCTATCTCGACTAAGTAGACATCATTGGTTAGTGAAATACAGGCCATTAAATTGTTTATACCTACTTAAATCATCTAAGACGGCACCAATCGACTTTAAATAGAAAATTTGTTATTACATGTTGATTTTTATGTTTGTAGTACTTAACGGCTTCGGAACCCTACACTGAGCATGGTCCGATATACTCTTACGCGGTTTTAAGTTTGAAGTCTCGAACATGAAAATTGGTTCAATGCCCTCGACGGTTCAATATTTATCGAACTTTAACTGGACACTATTATGCCGTCCGTAACCGACCTATGTTAACAATTGATTTGCCGTGTATTCAACTAATTTTGTAGCCAACTTAGTTTAATAGGTGCACCTGACATTTTTCGCAACAGAAATACAGCCAGACATGGCGCCGCCGACGTAATTTGAACCACTTAGGGTTGCAAAATACGCGACGATGTCCTCCATTACATTGATTATACGTCCCAAGTATTTATAAGTTTCAAGGCATTTGCTATTCAGACTCTTTTGTTATATTTCAACGGTCGGTATCTTCTGCTGTAATAACGGTGACAAAATAATGATAGAAATATGGGCAACATGTATAACACCGGTAATTTTTTCACGGTTTTTGAGATGTTTGCAACTTGCTGAAATTCATTTTCGCATCATGTTTTAGTTTTTTATTACTATTACTAGTTGTGTTCTGGGAAGTCACAATTTTTTTCGTGGTTATTACATTGTTTAAGCTATCCTGGAATTAGTAAAAAGTTGAAATAAATACAGAAAGTATCATTGACAAAAATAAAATATCTTGAAAAATTGGATTTAGATTATTTTAAATATTTTACCAGAAATGTATTGCGTTTGACAGAAAAAGAACAGAAGACGTCTCATTATCCTCTAAGCCCTCATGTGTATGTACGAGTAGGTATGTGGAAATCTTTTGAATATGGATATTTATTTATGTCTATCTGTGTATCTATAAAACGCTCTTTTAACAAGAATGCGATTGATGTGCATAAACAAGAAGTTAGATCAACTAAGATGTCAGGTATCAGCTTCGATGGATACAAGGAATATCAAATATATTGTGTTAAATTATTTGTCAACTAAAAGAAAATCCCTCGTTGGCCCTCATTTTATGAGTGTAGTGGTAAAACACCTTACCAGCTTTAAATTTCTGCCAACGGGTATAATTAAAAAATGAATCGTTGATTGCCTTTGTAAATTGGTTACTCCAACCATTCCACTCACCAATTAAACAGTGATTGAAGCTTGCATTTATATTGTATTAATAAAAAACGGAAGGAAAGCTATTGGTATTAAACTTTCAGCCTTCTTTTAACTAGGTCATTTGAAAGGTTAGGTTCTTTGAAAATATGCCTCGTTAATGAAACTGGTTTACGTTCGCGCGCAATTTTCATTTATTCATAGTCATACATCTGTTTTTTTTTGCTGCTTTTTAACCTCTAACAAAATAAACAGGGGGAGGGAGAAACTTTTAGGTGTGTGTGTTTGGTTCCCCTTGTATACGCACAATCAAGGTTGTACGCATTTAATCAACTGATACCTCCAAGGAAATATACTTGTAGCACTGTTAGGCGATGGGCTTGCAACCTGTCACTAATACACTGGTTAACATCTTAGCCTATTTGTGCCAAATTTGGTTACAGAATTGTCAATAATTCTTTTTAGAGTTGTAGGTTCTGTAGCTTGTTGAATTTTATGTGTAGTACTTAACGGATTCGGAACCATACACCGAGCATGGTCCGCTTTTACACGGTTTTTTTTTAAGTCGTTTATGAAAGGGTAACTAACATTATCAAAACATGCAGTTGGGTTCTAAAAACTTGATTTTTGTCAGTATTGATTCCCTTCAATTATCATTATACTGGGTGATTTTGGGGTCATGATCCGGAATGACCAAAAGTGAAGAAGATGGTCATATTGAGAAACTTTTCCGATGTAACCAACCACGAAATCGCCCAAAAACAGCTGTTCCATACATTAACGGTGAATTAATTGAGAGTTAATGTATGGAAATCACCCAGTATATACTCGTCATGCGACAATTTTGATAATTACATATATTAATGGTTTTATTTGACTTACTCTGTTTGTAAGTTGACGCTTCAAAATTTGCAAGACAATTTGAACTAGTTCCCATTATTGGGCTGAAATTTGGACCTCAAATGTTAAATCCATAACGATGCAATATGGTATCAAGAAACTGATCAGTGGTGCTAGACAAGTTGCATTCGACAATCGTTAGCGATTATGTTTCGATTGATAAATGTATGGAATTGACGTAAGCCACCGAGATAGTAACGTGACACTTACGTCAATTCCATATATTTTTCAATCGCAACATAATCGCTAACGACTGTCGAATGCAAATTCTCTAGCACCACAGGCCCTTTATTCTATGCGTTATAACGATACCGCGTTTGACTTTTAGAATCGTTTATGTCACAGTCTCCATTATTATGAATAGTTATCAAAACGTTGACAATACGAAAACACGTCAAAGAGCCTGGGATCCCGAACTGTAATAACGATATCGTCTTTGACGTGATTCTGTATTGTCAACGTTTTGATAACTCTTATGTCATTTACAATAATGGCGACTGTGACATAAACGATTCTATAACACGTCAAACGCGATATCGTTACAACGCAGTAGAATAGAGGCACTGGTGGAATGCAAAGTCCATACGTTTTTATTTACCGCGTCCAAATCGGCGCGTCGACACAAAGACAAAGACAGATTTCTTTTTCGCACAATTATACTCCTACTGTAACGGGAAATGTAAAAAAAAGAGTGTAATCCAGGTTAAGTTAGATTTATTTTATAACTTTTCAAAAAGTTAAAGGTATCACACATATATAACACCACTCCTTCATTCCCAGAGTGGGGTAGGCAGAGCTACAGAAATACCAACAACTCTTTAATTACTTATTTATAATTCTGTAACCACATTTTGCAAATCAGGCCAAGAAATTTACTAGTGTATTAGTGACAGATTGCAAGCCTAGACCATTACCTATCTGTACTACAAGACCTTATTTCCTTAGTCGCCTCTTACGACATCCACGGGAAGACGTGGTGTAGCACTATTCTAACCCGGCAACCACACACACAGATAGACAGGACAGAGCTATAGCAGTTATATAGCTGTGACCTTTTCTCTCAGCGTAAACTGAGCAACATTACTGTAATTTTTACATCCCAGGTTAATTTGACGTCGACAAAACTCACAATGACCTGCACCCCGTGGGAAGCCAGAACGGGCCGTTAGTATAAAATATTCATGGGACTTGGCGGAAAGTCCCACTTAGCTAGAGCCGGTTGCAGGTAATAAATAATTACAAGCACAATCCAATGCTGTAATACCTATTAGGTTTATGACAACGAGTATTGGAAATGATTACAAAAAAACACAAAGTTGGACATTTTTTGTGTTTTCGTCCTGTCTTAGGAGACCGCTTATAGCGATAAGACCGCGTGTTTTTAACCGTGTATGAATTTTGTCTTTCCTTGTTTATTTTTTTGTGTGGTGTTCAATGAGGCGAATTTGTATTGTATTGTTGTACATACATAACATCACGCCTTCATTCCCAGAGTGGGGTAGGCAGAGCTATAGAAATACCAATAACCCTAAAAATACTAGTTTATAATTCTGTAACCACATTATGCACAATCAGGCTAAGACGTTTACTAGTATATTAGTGACAGGTTGCAAGCCCATCGCCTAACAGTACTACATGCCCTTTCGTCGGTGAAACTTTAATACTGCGTAACTAACAAATTGAATGAGTTGCAAAATACTTCTTAACAAGTAAGTCAGTAAGGCATATTTTGCAACTCATTGGATTTGTTAGTTACGCGGTGTTGCAGTTTCATCGACGTTATTCCCTTACGGGACAATTGTATTGTTGTAACGTCTGTTATTTCACCACGTGACACGTGACACTATTGAGTTTACATTGTAAAGTTAACACGCTGATATGCAAATGGGTCTCATTTTCACGGCAAGGTAATGGCACTCGAGCACTCAGGCCACCTGAGCACTCAGGCCACCTGATGGTAAGTGGAATCTGAGACCCATAGACATTTGAATTCTCAAGACTATAATCCTAATGCGTTGCCAACCCTGAGGACTAAGATGGAATGCAACAATCCCACACCGGAACACAACAATGCGAACACTGTTGCTTGGCGGGTGGTTAATGGATAAGATGGTGGTAGCGATCCGGACGGACCCTGCACAGGGTCCTACCACCACTAAGTAACTAAGTTGTGGTAAGTAGAAACTGATACCCATAGTCATTAGAAGTCTCGAGACAGTAATCTCAAGACTGCAATCCTAAGACATGCGTTGTCCCTAAGATAGTAGTGTTGAATGACATAAAAACATCAAGAGTAAAAGCATTATTAAAGCTAAAATTAAGCAATAAAACTAAATCTAAGTAAACTAAAGTAAAACATCCTGGAGGCGAATCGCAATTTTTTAAATAGAAAAATGTGTTTTGTACGCTCCGACGGGACTTCTTAAACTTGCCGGATAAAACTTCGCCTTTGAGATCGACGCAGCGCTGTGTTGAGAGAATCACCCCAGGTTGCATCCCACACGAGCACGCGGCCCTTTTTCCACGGAACCAAAGAGATCCCCTCAAAGCTTTTGTTCTACTAAAAGCGTTCCGTCCACTTGGATCCATTGCATGGCTCCATTGATGGATCCTAGGACACTTTTTCCTCCACCTGAGTCCATCGTACCAGTCAGTTCCAAATAATGGATTCTAAGACACTTTAAGGTGCACTTGGATCCTCCACTTACTTAAATACTAATTATGGTTGTAAAAGTAGGTAGGTTAGGTTCGTTAGGCATCTTCAGATGCCCGAAGGGCAAAACCACCTAGAAGTAGGAGCCCCGCCCTGGGCGGGGCTCCGTCGAAAGTCAGTAGGACCACGAGGAAACGGCCATTTAAATTATACTTCGTTTGATTAATTCGGAGGATCCAAGTGCACCTTAAAGTGTCTTAGAATCCATTATTTGGAACTGACTGGTACGATGGATTCAGGTGGAGGAAAAAGTGTACTAGGATCCATCAATGGAGCCATGCAATGGATCCAAGTGGACGGAGGGTACTAAAAGAGTACTTTTCATAGACATTGTTCGTAATGAAGGACTGAAATTAAGAAACGGTAACTTTAACATGTGAGTAACAAAAATAAGTCGTCCATTTATACAGTTAATGTTCGTTGCTCACATGTTAAAATTGCCGTTACTTAATTTCAGTCCTTAATTAGGTACAATTTCTTTGAAAAATACCCAAAAACGATAGTGTTGTTTTTACTCGGCCGCCTTTACTGTCAATTACTGTTGACAATTACGGAGACGCGTCAAAGGCCGTTCTTACCGTACAGAATCTCTGCCCATCAGCTAAACTCTTCATTGCCATCCTTTATGAAGATGCCGGTCGACTCTAATGCCTCTAATAGAGAACATGCATGAAAATCAGAATTGAGTTTCGAAATGCGTTTTTTTTATTTTTTTTTATGTTAAGGAGAAGGCACACGAGCACTCAGGCCACCTGATGGTAAGTGGAATCTGAGACCCATAGACATTTGAATTCTCAAGACTATAATCCTAAGACCTCAAATGCGTTGCCAACCCTGAGGACTAAGATGGAATGCCTCTATGCTAGTAATTTCACCGGTTGTCTTATCCCCACACCGGAACACAGCAATGCGAACACTGTTGCTTGGCGGGTGGTTAATGGATAAGATGGTGGTAGCGATCTGGACGGACCCTGCACAGGGTCCTACCACCACTAAAATAAAGGAGAAAATGTAAAAAAGCATAAAACGAAATACACTAAGTTTTGACCCGATTATTAAAATGTATAGAATCAAAACTTGTTAAAATTTTAAAACTTCTTTTAATGTTTAGATAGTTTTCACGGCCTTTAAATACTAATTTCTTTACAACGTCCTTACATTTTAAACATTGAACAACAGCTGTGACGTCATTCCTGTCGTCGATTTTTAATCCCCGACGCCAAAAACGAGGGGTGTTATAAGTTTGACGTGTCTGTGTGTCTGTGGCATCGTAGCTCCCAAACGGATGATCCGATTTTAATGCGGTTTTTTTTGTTTGAAAGGTATATCAGTCGAGAGTGTTCTTAGCTATGTTTGGTGGAAATCGGTTCAGGTCTTCAAGGTCATCAGGTCGTTTGTTAGGTGTGATAGGAATTTTACATGCTCAGTTTGCTCGCAAGCATATGTGGGATCTGACATTTGAAACACTAATGTCTTCTGGAACCACTGAGCTGGTCGGCTGTTAGGGCTCGAAGATAGGAAATGTAACCCTAGACTTCCTTTTATTAAACCCATCGAGTTTGGGCTCGTTGGATTTGTCTGAACTAGTTTTCTTTATGATAGATTTGTTTATTTTCAAATTCATTTGTTATTATTAACCCCCGACGCAAAAAGAGGGGTGTTATAAGTTCGAAGTGTAAGTGTGTGTGTGTGTGTGTGTCTGTCTGTGGCACTGTAGCGCTTAAATGGGTGTAACCGATTTGATTGCAGTTTTTTTAAATGAAGGCAGGTTTTTTAGCCGTGGTTCTTAGATATGTTTCATCAAAATCACTTCAGCCGTTTTTGAGAGATTGAGCTTTTAGAGGGTAAAACGCCCCCAAAGTAACGGCGACACCTACTTTCAGAGCTGATATCTCTTAAACTGCCTCAAAAATTAATGAAATCTTGCCAAGAACCATCCTGATTAATGTAGCTTTATTTTAAAAAAAAACTTGCGTCTAAATCCGTTCATCCGTTTGGGAGCTACGATGCCACAAACAGACACTCAAATGGAGAAGTTTAAAAAGCGTGAAATAAAAAATTAAATTAGAAATTTAAAAAACCCCCGACTAAATAAATAGTCTGTAAAAAACCGCTAAAAAGTTAAAAATTATAAGTAGTGGCCCTAAGGGCTGATTGTTTGATAAGTAGATAGTTAACTGAACACTGACACTAACTAAACTGACACGGCGGGGACCGCTAAGTAAATGAAATAACATAAAATACCCCAGCTACTTAGCGGTCCCCCGCCGTGTCACTTTAGTTAGTGTCAGTGTTCAGTTAACCATCTACTTATCAAACAATCAGCCCTTAGGGCCACTACTTATTATTTTTAACTTTTTTGCGGTTTTTTACAGACTATTTATTTATGTATAGTGTTTTTGCAAAGGGTCTGAACTATGAGTTTTTAAAGCTTCATAATGTTATGAAAAAATTACACGACAATTATTCCGCGTATACAGTTATTCCTCTCATTCATAGTACTTTCCAGAGAGGGTACGAAAAAATGCATGTCCTCTATTATTTCTACAGTTTATAAACACTTACTTTCACGTATAGTGAGTAAAACTACGCTAGTGTCTTCCTCGTCTGCTTACATCAGAAACATTACGTCAGTGTTAACTGAAATCAATTCAAGTATGCGCTTTTGTACATGGAAGTTAATGCAACCTAACAAGTATTCAGAACATAACTAACGCACACATACAACGGCTCGTGTGAGATTGCGCGTCAGTTGCGTGTGTGTACACGCTTACATATACATAAGTGAACGCAACGCTGGAACGTTTTATCCATTTGTAGTTGAGGTCAGTAGTTCAAATTGAGAACCGTTAGAGAGCTTCTTCGCTAACATATCGCCTACGGCTAGATGGTTGTGTGGTAATGCGATATGAACTTTGATTGTTAATAATTGGTTATTTCAACAACGCTTTAAATCTAGTTGGCAACCCTACGAAGCTAGTGGTCCTGGGTTCAATTAAAGATATTTTTTTACTATTACGGAAAGATTGCCTTAGCACAGGGAGTATTCAAGGCTATTTCTTATGTTGTATCTGATCAAATAGTTTGATAGAAAAGTAGTCTTTATTTTTAATTAGACACGTTTGCTTTTCCTACTTATCAATTAGTAAAGAGACGATATTATTTTGAATTTGTTAAGGTGTGGTTTATGGTTAGGTACAGATCGTCTATTCTACTGCGTTATAACGATATCGCGTTTGAGGTGTTTTAGAATCGTTAATGTCACAGTCACCATTATTGTAAGAGTTATCAAAACGTTGACAATACGGAAACACGTCACAGACGTCGTTATTACCGTGTAGAATCCCAGCCCTGAGCATCGGTAAATTTGTTACTTTGAGTGCTGTCTCGCCATCAAACTGCTCTCAGTTTGACGAGGAAAAATTTTTATGCAAAATGTTATCTACATCAATTTGAAAATCAAATAAATTAATAAAATATCAAATCAAGATTTATTCTTGAGGAGCGGTTACAATGGCTGATTATGTAAATGCGAATAGTTAGTTAAATATGGATAACGCTCTCGCTGGTGACATCAGCATGCAAATGTGATTGTGTATTTTAATACACAAAGCATTTGCTAATACAATACCTGTACATTAAATTATAACATCGTCAAGTATCACGCATTATCTCACTAATATTATAAATGCGAAAGTTTGTGTGTTAGTTTGTTACTGTATCACGCTGCAACGTCTAAACGGATTTGGTCAAAAATTTGGAATGGAAATAGCTTATACCCTAGTTTAACATGTCTAAAGCTTACTATACGGTCGAGGATTATCTAACAGACACATACATAACACGCCTTTATTCCCAGAGAGGGGTAGGCAGAGCTACAGAAATACCAAAAACTCTAAACAGACTTGATAGTTCTGTAACCACATTTTGCACACGTAGGCTAAGATGTTTACCAGTGTATTAGTGACAGGTTGCAAGCCCATTCGCCTAACAGTACTTCAAGCCTTTAGTCACCTCTTATGACATCCACGGGAATACATGGAGTGGCACTATTCTAACCCAGCAACCACACAGGGAATTTAGTTAGTTAGTTTTGTTTATTTTGTGTAAAGAAATGAAGAATAAAAATCACGGGACAGTGCCGCACAAATTGACCTGGTTTCCTAGGTAATGATAAACATACTTATATAACAAAATAGGTACATACTTAAATATAAAATATCCAAGACTCAAGGACTAGTACTAACGCTCATCACACACAATATCTGCCCTTACAGCCAAAATATAGGGCGATAAAAGTTGCGTGCAAAGGGTGATGGGCAATTTTGTATGGACCCCGTCCCTCCCCCTCCAACAGTAACGGGCTGCAGGTCTATATGTTCATTAGGACCCAATAAAAGACAAAATACTTATCTTCGTAGCAAAATCAATGGGAATTTTTTAATGAAAACAAAGGGCCAGGCAAGGCAAATCATCTACATACGTGTTCATTTTCAAACAAATTCCATAGTTCCATACGATAAGATTATGATTTTTCAAGAAAACCCCATACATATGGTGATCGCCGCCATAGAAACAATACATCATATTGCCAAGATCTATAAACTGGCACATGTTTCATCACTGTTGGTGGGTGGGGACATTTTTACCCATCGTCCTTTTATATGACTTAATTTTTTTCATTTCATTTTCTTAGCTAAGCACAATTTGTTTCTGCATTATGCTGAGTTGGAACCGTTTTGTGACTACATTTTTCTGGTACGTATTTCTCTGTTGTTGATGTTTGTCACGAATAAATGTATTTCTTTCTTTCTTACTGGGATTTGAACCCGGGACCGCTAGCTTAGTAGGCAAGGTTACTACCATCTAAGCCAAAGAGCTAGGACCTACATGTTTGTTATGAACAAGCCCCGGAATGATGGTCCCAAAAATGTACCAGTGCTAGTGATTCATTAAATATATTTAATAGAATAGAATGGAAAAGAAAGTATTTATTCAACGCAAACAAAATAACAATAAAAAAAAAAACTAAAAATACTTAAAAATAATTCTACGTTGAATACAGCCTAGTATTGTGTCGCAGTAAAACTGCGGCGCTGACTTAAAACTAACCAAATATTAACAAAAAAACGGTCAACATTAAACAAGTAACAGGTAACATAACAAACACTAGCGACAGCAATCATCATTATCAGCCGCAAGTCGTCCACTGCTAGACAAAGGCCTTCTCCAGGGTTTTCCACAACGACCGGTCCTCTGCTGCTGTCATCCAGCGGTTTCCCGCGACCTTTATCAGATCGTCGGTCCACCTTGTGGAAGGTCTGCCAACACTTCGTCTCCCGGTTCGCGGTCGCCACTCTAGAACCTTTCCGCAATGTGCCCCGCCCAATGCCACTTAAGGTTTGCAATCCTGTGAGCTATATCAGTTACTTTAGTTCTCCTGCGAATCTCCTCATTCCTGCAACAGCGACAGCAATACAGAAGATAAAAAAAAAAACAAAACAACACCGATACTCATTTCAAAAGATTAACAAAGACTAACGAGAATACGTGTGGCAACACCAGAACAAGACAACCATTTCTGGTTGGATCGCTTCAAGCGTCGCCCAATTTAATTTCAAGTTACCGATATTCCAAAAAATGATAGTACACAACATATCTTCATATTACTAGAATTAACAGTAAACAAAATATCGATTAAGTTTACCGACATCGATAAAAAGCAATTTTCAATCCTCATTATCATAACTAATGTCCAAGTTTGAACACCTTTTAACTATGTGTAAACCTCTTTTAAATAAACTTATCGCAACTATAAACAACCAGTATCTAACATTAACTCGGAACTCGAGTCACTTTTTATAACGATTGAAATTACATTAACACGATAACGATACATTCACTACAACAATATTCTATAGCATTCCGACGAATTGAGAACCTTTTTGTTCTTTACATCGGTTAAAACAGCCTCCGAAGAAAGAGACCGTATTCTCAAGGAAAACTCATAATTCAGATATAGAAGACAAAGGTGCGACTTACTTCTGCAAGAAATGTAAAATGCTTGTCATCAAAAAAAAAAATCGATAAACTTAGTCGATATTTAATGAATCACTAGCATTGATTTTTGCCCGTGTCAATCCGGGATTGAGTTATGAATTGTTAACAAACCATTAAAACGTTTTTAATCCAAGTAGTTACATCAGAATATACAAAAGTAAGTATTAAATGAGATGACTTGTCAATAGCGAAGATTACATCTCATTTCAACACTAACCAATTAAGTTATTAAAATAAGTTATTGCATTCGCCTTACATCTATGGCAATATATAAAATTGAAGCGTCTATCTGTGATTTCAACATTAATGCCAAAGTTTAAGTGTAAAATTCTTTTGAAAAGCTTTTATTTAACTACAACCGTTGAACCTCATGTGTAAAACCGGTAACGCAATGTTACAGTATCAAAGAGCTGGAGGTGATTCTCTCAACACAGCGCTGCGTCGATCTTATAGGTGAAGTTTTATCCGGCAAGTTTAAGAAGTCCCGTCGGAGCGTACAAAACACATTTTAGCGCGTGCCTTCTTAATTAGGCACTGAATTCGACTCACCTGCCCGCTGCCTAATTGAGAAGGCACGCGCTAAAATGTGTTTTGTACGCTCCGACGGGACTTCTTAAACTTGACGGATAAAACTTCGCTTTTGAGATCGACGCAGCGCTGTGTTGAGAGAGTCACCTCCCTGATCTGATGGAGTATAAGGGTGATAATAGGGTCCAGTTTTAATGAACGAACCCCGCCGTTTATAATACTTAAATCGTAGTTTTAATTTTGCCGTTAAACACAACTGTTTTTGTGAAACTATTGCGGATGCTTGTTAAAAATTTATATAACGTACTAGCGACCAGCCAGCATTTTTTTTTTATCACTTAGGGGTATGAAAAATAGACGATGGCCGATTCTCAGACCTACACATATGCACACCAAATTTCATAAGAATCGGTCGAGCCGTTTCAGAGGAGTTCAATAACGTACACCGTGACACGAGAATTTTATATATTAGATAAATATATGCTAATAAACTTCTTGGCGTGATAGTGCAAAATGGGGTTACAGAATAAACAAGTCTTTTTAGAGTTGTTGGTATTTCTGTAGCTATGCCTACGCCACTCTAGAAATGAAGGCGTTATGTTGTTTTAATGTATTTATAAAGATTACGGAAACAGTCTGACCAAGCCGGCGACACAATAGTTGCCCGATATGTTTGTGTTTAACAATACTTGTGCGGAATCCGGACACGCGAAAGATTTACTTCCCACGCGCTCCTTTCACGTAAGAACAGTTTACATTTATTTTGTAGTTCAGTACACTGTAATACTAAGCCAATTCATGTATTGTTATGTAAGAAATATTTATAATAAAAGCATACTAATGTTCTATCAATAGGTAGCCCTATTTCAACAATCTCAACCCGTCCGTCCGTCCGCAGCCTAGCTCAGAGACTCCTAGTACTAGAAAGCTGTAATTTGGCATGAATATACATTGTCATATTAGTCACGCCAATAAAGTGGTAAAATAAAATCTTTTTTTTTTATAGGACCTCCCATACACGTAATGTGGGGATGTATTTATTTTTATATAGTATGGGGTATCATTGGATAGGTCTTTCAAAAATGTTGCGAGTTTGTAAACACAATTTTTCGATTAAGGGATCCGTTTATGAAGTATTAAGCTTTAAAGTGATATTTTTTTTTGTCTCGTGTCCCCCCCCTACTTAAATCTTTAATTGAAGCGCAGTGTTTATACCTACTAAAATCATCTAAGTCGGCACCAAATAACTTTAAATAGAAAAAAAACCGGCCAAGTGCATGTCGGATCACGCACAGTGAAGGGTTCCGTAGCTGGGATGAACGTTCATGGTTGAAATTCAATTTTGCGGCGTGGTATTTCACACGCAACCTAATGATCTTGATCGTTTAACGTAGTTCAACAACATTTAATATTAGTTGTCATCTAACTACCCTTGTGAATAGACGTATGCAAATCTAATAATTATGTTTTGACAGTAAACCTGTCAGTGTCAATATACTCGTTTATTTGTTTCTGTAAATGTTTTTCGTGTTATTTCCAAAAAAAATAACACGCCCTAGTCAAGTCTGAAATTACAATTTATTACAGTCCAATTGACATCTTACTTATCAGGTGCAATGAATAGCGGTATTGAATACAGATATTTAATACTGTAAATAGTGTATACATAGCGATAAAAACAAAAGCGGAATGACAATAATACCTCTAATTCGAATATAGGTGTTACTTTTTTAGCGGTAAAAATTTGTCATTTTAAATACAGGCATTGAATAAAACCGGTTTTACAATCCCTGGTACAGACAGACAATGGAACAGGTGAAACTGAAAAATAGGTGTTATAGTGTCTTAATGTTGTACGGAACCCTTCGTCCGCGAGTCCGACTTGCACTTGGCTTGTATTTTTTCGCTTAAACTTAAAAGTTCCTTCATATCGTGTACAAGTAAAATATTTACCAATAATTCCTTACACATTGTTAAGGTATAAAACAAACAAAGTTCAAAGTCAATATATTTAACAAGAAAGTGTTAAGTAACACTGGTTGACGCTGTGACAGTTCAGCCCTCGTAAGCCAAAAACAGTATGTCAGATGCAATTGCCAAAGTAAATTCAATTCTCTGCTCTTAGTAATAAAGTTTGGATTACTATGGAAGTTTTATTTGAGATACTGCTATTTGTCTCAGCAAGTTACCAGTTCAAGGATTCCATAGCTCGAGATCATGATGGTAAGTCTGCCTGTCGTGACCCATAGACATTTTCACTCTCGAGACTTGCAATCTTAACGCTAGACACGTCATCAACTAAGATATTAGTTGAATCATTAAGAACTTGCTGTTGGTACCATCAGCTTCGGTTGATGTAACTTATATCATGACTATTGTATTAATTTTATGTCAACTATGAGAAAATCTCTCTGGGTTGGCACTCATCTATTGGGTTTTTTTTTTTCCCACCGCGGGAGGCAAGACCTGTGATGCGGGCGGGGATGTTCGATGAATGGATCGGGCTCAGTAGTGAGCCTAGGAGTGAAGGAAATTCTGTGATCATAACCAGCCAGAGTTGCAACACAGAAGCTGCTACTTCACTGATGAAGGAGGATTCAGGGTGGTACTTGTATAACAGTAAAAATAAACCGCAAGTTCTTCTCTATTAAAACATAGCCAGCGAGCCAACTCAGCATAAAAGCTGCCTTGAACGACTTACGGGAGTAGTGACTCATACCCCGTGTACAAAAAAATTAGCTATTTGAGCTGTTTCTTACCTTATTCCCAGAAAAACTGCAGAGTTTAAAACTATTTAGACAAAATAAAAACTAATGTAGCAAGCAAGTGAAATCCCACACACACCCCTATAAGAATCGGTAAAGTAGTGGCATAAGGACCTAGTCTAGTTGTAACATTTTCACGATCACCGGTAATTCACTTTTCGTTTCAAATAATTAGTGTCACTGCACTATTCTGCATTTTGCACATGCTATACGGACACTTCAGGCAGATACGTTTGTTCAAATGTTTATTTTAGCGGCTCTTTACACAAATCCTTTTTAGGACTTCGGAAAATGTGTACAAACTGTAATTAAATCAGTAACTTTCCTACCTACATACAAGTAGACCAATATATTATTTTCTAGAAGACTGTATTCTTCGCAAACTAAGGAATTGAATTGAAGGAACGTGATTGTTGCTAGAACCAACGGTTTCTTCTTGCTAAGAGAGCTTCTCGTAGATTTTTTTCTCGATATATTTTATTTTCTGTTGTTTACGCTTTGCGTTGGGTGAAATTAGTTTTTTTGCGCTTTGTTAGTTTATTGCTCGATCATAAAAATATATTATTTTACGATTGCAAACTTATGTGCATTTGGTAAACTAATCGCGACCTATGTCGATGTATGGAGATAACAGTTTTTCAACGACAAAGTCGAGTCTGTCCCTCAATACAATTTTACATTCTTATAGGTTAGTACGGAACCCTCGGTACGCGAGTCCGACATGCTCTTGCCCGGTTTTTTTATTTTCATTGCATTTTAACGGAACGAGAGATTAACAATGACAAGTCAAATTACATACACACCTCACGCCTTCATTCCCAGAGTGGGGTAGGCAGAGCTACAGAAAAGAACAGTGAAATTAATAAACGAGAAAACCTGGAGAGTAATATTTTTAACTGGTTCGTGTTCATTTCGTATTTATGTTAGGCAAAACTAAATAACAAAATGAATAGAAACGCCTGAAGCATGGAATGTAAAGAGATTGCTTCCAAAACTTTAAGCTTACTGAAGTACTGGAATTACGGGAGCGATATGAAACAAAGTTATTGTCACAGGATTTTATTCCTGTGCCGCTATTTACGTGAAAACGACAAAAAAGAGCAAGCGGGAGTTCGAAAAGCTCGCAGCAATATAAATAAGTCTTCCATTTGCTCGTGGACACGTGTTGCAACTTGCAACGATCGAGAAGTCGAGCCATGTATTATGAGTAAGTTTTTCCTGTTTAAGAGTTATTAACAGAGATATTGTGTTATCATCGTGAAAGTTACAAACGACTAATTGTAAATATGATTATAAATCCATCCATATAAATAATATAAAAGCAAAAGTTCGGCTGGATGGATGTTTGTTACTTAATGACGCCAGAACGACTAAACGGATTTGGATGAAGTTTGGCACAAAGATAGATTATAGTCTCAAATAGCACGTAGACTACTTTGTATTCCAAAAAAATAGACAGTTCACGAGTGAACAGCGAACAACAATATGTACGTACGTACGCGGGCTGAGGCTAGTAAAGTTGTAAAAGTGTGCGTGTGTGTGTATGTGTGTGTGTGTGGATATCTGTGCTAGTAGGTACGTTTTTGCTTGAGCTATGTTTAGATATACGATCCCGCAACTTCGTATGCGTAACATTACTTTTTCGCTACTCCCCTATGTGTATGTAGATGACACTATTAATTCCCTTGGGAACTGTTCATTTTTCCGGAATAAGAAATATCCTATGTCCTTCCCCGGGACCTTAGTTATCTCCATACTAAATTTCATCTAAATCGGTCTTGTAGCGCCTGAGATAAGCGGGTTCAAGCAAACAAACGAACAAACTTCGGCATAATATGCTACGACTTTAAAAAATGAGGTAATTTTTATTTTTTATTTTTCATACAAAATAAATTAATTCACTGATTTTACTAGTAAAGTTTGAAAGTTTGATCACCTATAACTTACTGTAAATTAGGTTATTTTCTAAAACGTAGAACAAAATAGCATTTGAGGAGTAGAATCGATACCTACATTTAAAGCCCCCATGCCGGTAACACACTGTATAATAAAAATGGATCGCTAAATGTGTTGCTAAGCGTAAATCTCGAGAGCAGCTGATCTGAATTCGCTAATTCTTTTTTTGTTGTATTCGTTATCGTCAGAAAAAGGTTCTTATGAAAGAAAAAAAATGTAAAATCCACCGGGAAAGTCCAAAATTTGCAGCGGGGTGAAGCCGCTGGCGGGTTGTTAGTATTAGTATAGATTTAGCGAGTAGGTTTATATAATATATATTTTTTTAAATTGACTCATGAGTGAGTAACTTAACGAAACCACCACGGCAGGTGTAGCCACCTTATTACGTAGTCATACTACACGAAGGTTTCAAGTTATTACATTCTTCCATCCATGCCACACATTGCGTGTTCGACATTAAGAAGCCGTGATTTTACAGTGGAAATACTTTATTTCTACAAACTTTAATGCGGAACACGAAAGATAATTTCGATTTCCCACAAATGTATGAGCTACGTTTTGTTTTTATAATTTATTTAGATTAATCGACCTGAAACCGGCGACTGTTTTGTGAATTGTGCTGTAAGAGGTTTAGAATACCGCATATTCACAAATCGTTTTGACGTCTAAAAGGTAATAAATAAATAAACGAATAAACCAGTCTTAAAATAATAAAACTACTAGTTTCAATCGTAATAGTAACAGAAGTGAAAAGTAGAGTGATTGCTCGTGTGGATAAATATCCCGTGTCATAATGGCTTACTTTAGTCTCTTGTTGAGCAATCCAATATTCTTGCACTCTCCGGAAAGTGCTATTAAGCAGAAAAACAACTCGCACCTTCGGTAGAACAAGGGCACAATGTACGATGTGACTACAGGGGAAATTGAGCCCTTGTCTGGTAAAACAAAGGCACAATGTACAATGTTACTAAAGGGGAAACTGCGCCCTTTTCCCACCGAAGGTGCGAACTGTATACGCGAAAAAAAGAATCTACACCATAAAACAAGTTTAGATTCTAGACAAAACCTTAATAAACGGGTTAAAACTTAGTTTAACTTTTTTTTGGCATTTGCTTCTAAATCGTATCAATGAACCTCAATTGGGTCGTTCTAGTTTTTTACCGACAAAACATCGTAATTTTTCTAAATTTTGCGTTTTTCAACTATTGATAATTATGGTTTTAATTTTTGATTTTAAAATGATTATTTCGGTGGCGATAATGTTTTTTTCTTTATGGTGGTTTTTCAGAATACTGTGACAAAGTGGCCGTTTTCAGAGGAGCCTAAATTTTGTATTACCACTCTGTCACGCGATTCTATGAAAAACTTAAAAAAAAAAACACTGGATAGAGAAAGTGAAAGATTATTTAGTACTAATAGATGAATAAATGTTTGGACGTATATTCAAACACTAAAACATTAATAATCAATACCTACTCTAACTGATAACGTATGGTAAAATGAGGACAGGCAATCGTCGGGAAAAAAGAAGAATGACCCTATTGCGTTTTTCATGCATGTTCTATACTGAAGCTAGACAGCAGGACCGTTTGATATTACGTTGATGGATACACGGCACTGAGTAAACCCCTTAGGCTGTGATAAACTGGATTGGCTGAAACGCTGGGTATCCTTTGACGTACACGAGAAGTTATAGAAAGCTGAAATTTACGACCATGCCTTGAGGGGTCGTTAATGGACGTTTTCCAATGTACATCGTTAAGGACAAAAGTTTAGAAAATTTAACTTTTTCCATGTCGTCACGAAAATTAGCCATACATTTACATACGTTAATTTTCGTGACGAAATGGAAAAGTTAAATTTTCTTTAACGATGTACACTTTTTTTGGAAAAAAATGGCGTTATCAATCTTACGAGTACGTACTAATATTATAAGTGCGAAAGATAGTGTGTGTTAGTTTGTTAAACTTTCACGCTGCATTAGCTGTACGGATTTGGATGGAATTTGGAAAACACATAGCTCATACAATTAATGAAAAGAGGTTAATTTTCATCCCTGAAAATTTAAGTTCCCGAGGGAAGAATGAAAATCCAAATCTACGTGGTTCGTTCGTCGCGGGTAGAAGCTAGTAATAATATTCAGTCTGATTTATGAGGTCCTTTATAAAAATAAATGCATATATTAAATTACTATGTTTAAGCCAATATAATGAAGATACAAATAAAATATCAAAATAACAATCTAAACAATCTTGAAGTTTTAAAATTGTAACAAGTTTTGATTCTATAAAAAATCTTAATAAACGGGTCAAAACTTAGTGTATTGCGTTTTATATCCTTTTTTAACATTTCCTCCTAATCGTATACAGCAATACCAACAACTCTATAAAGACTTGTTGATAATTCTGTGACCACATTTTGCACAATCAGGCTAACATGTTTACTAGTGCATTAGTGACAGGTTGCAAGTCCATCGCCTAACAGTACTACAAGCCCTTATTCCCTAAGTCGCCTCTTACGACATCCAAGGCAGACATGAAGTGGCACTATTCTAACCCGGCAACCACACGGGCATAAAGTAATAAATATATTTTTTATTACAAATAGCACAAACAAAATTATTACAAACGTAAGGTCAATAACATTTAAACTGAACATAATGACTAGGAGAACAACACGACGAGGTCTCTACGCCAAAATGCAATTGGTAAAACCGTAGGTAGGCACGCACACCGAGGCGCCTTTGAGCACGGCTAAAAGACCGACTCTCGACGGCTCGCCGCGCGCGTGAGCGCGTACGAATTCGAGCAAAATAGGTGCGCCGTGCGTGCCTCAACCTGAGGCTGCTCTAATTCGTACCCACCTTATAAAGCGTACTTTTACCAGTATCATAGACTCTGTAACTCAAGGTTGAAATTCAACGGCGCCTTGCAACTTTAATTAACTAGACAATGATAATGGGACGCGTTCACACTACGCTGTTAAGTCATATGTGAAGTTCAACGCATGCTTTAGTCACAGTATAAATAGGAAAGTAGTTTTTCTTCGGGGTTTTATAAGCAAACACCGGATTGACGTGGGAAAAATGTACTAGTGCTAGTGATTCATTAAATATCGATTAAGTTTATCGTGACATAATATGGATTATATTACATGTCTTGCAAAAGTAAGTAGTACCTTTACTTATATGATCAGCTTTCATTGAAAATAAACGATCTTTTTCTTGCAAGGCATTTCTAACAGATTTAAAAACAAAAAGGTTCTCAAGTCGTCGGAATGCTATCTTTAGATATTCTTATATTGTTGTACAGTATCAATTGTTATTCAATGTAATTTTGATAGTTGTCAAAAGTGGCTCAAGTCCAGAGTTAATGTCAAAGAGCTTATGTTTATAGTTGCGATAAGTATAAATAAAAGAGGTTTGTACATACTTAAAAATTGCTTTTTATCGATCTCGATAAACTTAGTCGATATTCAATGAATCACTAGCACTGGTACATTTTTGCCCCTGTCAATCCGATGTCTGTTATCTATTGCTGGGCGACAGGATTACGTCGACGCGCTTCCTACTTAAATACGGCGACGGTGTCCCCCGACTATACCGGCTTGGAGCGTCCTGTTGAGTTAGTTTGTGATTCGCGTACGATCGCAGCACGCACACATTCACGCGTGATATACCTATATTTTTGACGACACGCTGGCCTAGTTGGGAGTGACCCTGCCTTCGAAGCTAGGGATCCTGGGTTCAAATCCCGGTAAGGGCAGATATTTGTGTGATGAGCACGAGTATTTGTCTTGGATGTTTTCTATATATTTAAGTATACATTTCTCTACATAAGTATGTTTATCGTTGTCTAGTACCCATAGTACAAGCCTAGAGCTTAGTTTGGGACTAGGTCAATTTGTGTGAGATTGTCCTGTGATATTATTATTATAATTATTTGAAGATGAAGTACTGTTTATACTGCGCTTTAGTGACCCATCCAGTCTCCTGATCATAGTCACTCCACTGATTACTAATGACCTATTAAAGCTAATGCCTACTGATGAATCGCTGACCCGTATGCTATTGGTCCACTATTCATACAAAATTAAGTCCATGTAAGTATTTATATAGTTCCTTTAGTCGCCTAAGGACCCTTATAGTTCCGCCAGTATTGATCCTAAAAAGCTGTTATTCGGCAAGTTACGCCAATAAAGTTGTAAGATTAAACCTTTACATGTTAAGCAAAGGTAAAGATTTTTAAAAGGTAACATACAGTGAGATCATTGGACAGCTGTTAAATACTATGTGCAGGCTTACGGTTTAGGAAATATTGAACTCGAAACATGTCATTTTCGCTAGAATAGCGTATGACCTCAGACAGATGGACGAATATTAAAGCGATCATAGTTTTTCAAACTTAAGTACAGTCACGGACTTTAATTGATCAGCCACTTGCCACTGCTCATATTTTAGCCGTGTAATGCAATCGGGTTATTGAAACGTTAACATAGCAATCCTTTGGTAACGACCAATAAAAACTGAGTTCAGTTTGGACCAATAGTGACTGTTGTTTAAACGTGACCTGAAAACAATACTAACATATTCCTGAAATAGAAAAAAAGGTTTTTTTATATATGATCACCAATATTAGCTGTTGTTTGAACGTGATCATAGCAACCCCATTAAACGACCAATAACGACTGTGTTCAGTAGAATAGCTGGTTGGGCGTTGTATCACCAATAGTATCTGTTGTTTACGTATAGCCATAGCAACTAGACAGACCTGCAATTGGTTGCCTTTGGGTGATGTCACTCTGTTGTCTAGTTGGTAGATCTGGGTCTCAGGTTAGCCCACCGTTAATATTTCATGTCATTTTGTTCTTCTATTATACGAAGACGTGTGAATTTCCTTATCTCGATATACGAGTAAAACCGACTGAACCCGATTTGCATTACACGGCTAAAATATGAACAGTGGCAAGTGGCTGATCAATTAAAGTCCATGACTGTACATCACCCGATGCTCGTATGGTAAAAAAAACATCGTGAGGAAACCTGCACATTTAAACAGCTGAGTGTGTAACAAGGGTAATTGTACAAAAGATACAAAGACCTGAATCTGATCCTAAATGGGTCGAAGTGTATCCGAAAGGGCCCATCTGCAATAAATGAATAAACTAACGTGGACTAATTTTGGGTGTATTTTAACTCTCAGATACAGCAGAATATAAAGATAAAAGCACTTTCCCCTTTTTTATGTTAAGTAGAAGGCACACGAGCACTCAGGCCACCCGATGGTAAGTGGAATCTGAGACCCATAGACATTTGAATTCTCAAGACTATAATCCTAAGACCTCAAATGCGTGGCCAACCCTGAGGACTAAGATGGAATGCCTCTATGCTAGTAATTTCACCGGTTGTCTTATCCCCACGCCTGAATACAACAATGCGAACACTGTTGCTTGGCGGGTGGTTAATGGATAAGAAGGTGGTAGCGATCCGGACGGACGCTGCACAGGGTCCTACCACCAATAAACCCCTGCTTTCAAGTATACAGTGTATGACATCTATAAGAACATATTACCTATATATTTTTAGAAGCTGAAAGTGTAAGAAAAAACAGTTATTTTCATATAAATCATTCGGCTCGCCATGTACCGGGAAAAAAGCTAACAACTTACTAACATTTGATTAGGTACCTACATTTCGTTGACAACAAATCGAGGAAATAAAACTAGCTTTTCCTCTTTACATTACATTGCTGCTCGATAAAATTAAAAAAATTAGTAACTCTCACTAATAACTTCTTTGCATGATTGTGCAAAATGTAGCTACAGAATTATAAAGTAGTCTTTTTAAAGTTTTTGGTATTTTTTGTAGCTTTGCCTACCTCACTCTGAGAGTGAGACGAGATTTTATGTATGTAATAAAATAACTCTCCATTAGAAAGGTTAATTATTATTTTTTCGATAAAACGGTTCACAGCACTTAGAGCTATCGATACTTGAAATGTATGTATTTATGAATGACTATACAAATATTGCTCGTTTAATACAACTAACCCAGCTCCACTAGGAAGCCTAGCAGCTTGTCGCCGAAGGCTTCTGGTATCGACCTCGGCTTAAATATATACATACCTACAAAACATCACGCCTTCATTCCCAGAGTAGGGTAGGCAACTCTAAAAAGACTTGTTGGTAATTCTGTAACCACATTTTGCACAATCAGGCCAAGTAGTTTACTAGTGTATTAGTGACAGGTTGCAAGCCCGTCGCCTAACAGTACTACAAGCCCTTATTCCCTTAGTCGCCTCTTACGACATCCACGGGAAGACATTGGTACTATTCTAGCCCGGATGTTTTTTTTTCATTTACAAAATTTCACGCATCAAAAATACACCGAATCTGGTACGGAACCCTAAAAATTAACGTATCTTATGGATTCTGTTTGCTTATTAGCACTCTTACGCAAGTTTCATAAAACAAGTGAACTCACACATAACATAAACTGTAAAAAAGGGCCAAGTTCACTACAAAAAACTACGAAAAAATGTTAAGCGCATTGTCGTAATAAACTTCAAACTTTATATTTTATGACAAGCATGGCAAAGGCGATGACTGTTGTAATGATAAGGTTCTAAGTATTCTCAATATTTTTATTAGGTGACTATATAATTAACCCCGCATGGATAATAAGCAGACGTACGAATCCACGGGGCAAAGTTTTATGACAGGTAAAGACTTCCCATATCGATAAACTCAATTATCGATGCTTGTTCCGTATACTAGTGATCGCCCCCAGAATTGTGAGTATTTATTTTGCAAGTATTGTTCTAAAGACGAGTATGAAGTTCACAGAGAGCAAATTTTAAATAATCGCTTGGGTGTAAAATTGCACTATGGAATAGTTAATATTATCTCTTTACCAAACCTCTTTAGATAACTAGAAAGAAGTAGTTTACCTATTTAGACATTAACTATGAAACAATACTTGGAGAATAATGGGACAGTAATGAAGAAAAGACTGTGATGACGAGTAAATTTTCAAAAATTAACTTAAAGAGAATTACGTTATTATTTTGCTTCGCTTATTATTATTTATTTATTTCATGTAACATAATTGACACATAATTTCGTTAGTTATTAAAAGAATTAGAGGCCAAGCCTCTAATTCTTTTGACATGTTATGATAATTATGAACGTTCCACCATTACTATCAAGTAAATTAGAGCTACGTTAACTTTGACATCACAAATAAAAGATATCACGGGACAATGTCACACAAATTGACCTAGTCCCAAACTAAGCTCTAGGCTTGTACTATGGGTACTAGACAACGATATACTTACTAATATAGATAAATATATAGAAAACCTCCAAGACTCAGGAACAAATACTCGTGCTCGTCACACAAATATCTGCTCTTACCGGGATTTGAACCCAGGACGCCTAGCTTCGAAGGCAGGGTCGTGACCAACTAGGCTAGCGTGTTAAAATATAGTATGGTTTAACCATATTGAGGCCCTGATCTATTATTATAAACAACCCAATCGATTTTTAAAATCAAATCAAATCAAATCAAAATAATTTATTTGTCAGAATACAGTAATAAGGTGTTATAATTATTTTTGCACTTGTATTCAGCATGCAAGCAGGCGTACAAATGTTAGTCGTAGGGATATTCAAATTAGGAAACCTAGCTTCGCTTTCACGTCACGTAATAAAGAAAGATCTTACTGCACTTCATGACCAGTAAGTACCACCAAATTAATTCGAAGATTTTATGAGTGGAAAATTGAATCTACCAACAACGAAATATAGTTCAATTATGTTTGCTCTAAAATGACATTTTTAATTTAGAAACAAGTGAAAATAAACTTTATACATATAAAAATATTGTTTAAACTAAATTTCCTTGATAATGTACCTTTTATAGCACTCTGGGTCTCACGAGGTTAAATTTCAAGTCTCTTGGAAGTGCTCTGGGTTTTAACGCTTTAACCGCCAAAGCCGGTAAATCATGTCATTGGATTTTTGTTCCGGGGACGCCGGGCGCTAGGTACGCTTCAAACATTGTCTTGGCGCGGTTGCCGCATATGAGGTTGTTGGCGCCAGGATCACAAAAAGTAACAGGCGGCCGTGACGTTTAAAAGGTTAATGACTTACCTAGGCATTGATAAACTGATCTCGGCTGTGTTAACTTTAATGTAAATATAGCAACAAGAAACCTTTAAAGAACGATTGAACGGTTTATTTTAGGGACCGGCAAGCTATCCCATACAAGGGGTATCGAATGGGTTTTTTAAGGGTGTTACTTTAAAAAGCCGTATCGCTTAAAAGCCATTCGATTTGCTTCTAAAACCCGCTCTCCCATTGAAGGGGCTTCGATTGGGTTTTGTTAGGGTTTTTCGATATACTTTTTAAAGCGCTATTTATAAGGGTTATATGTGCTTTAGCTGCCAAGGTTTCCCTTATATTGAATGGTTAGATTAACAAATAACTGTGTAATTCGTTCTAAGACGGGCTTTTAGTGGGGTATTCTATTGAGAGGTTAGTCTTTCAAAGGCTTTTATCGGTGAATGGAAGGGCGGGTCTCTGGTTTATTTACAGCAGAAATATCAATCGATAATTCAAGAGTGCCAGCCAAAGAAGAAGAGCTCGAACGAGCTCGTGCATCGGCTTTTATCCAAGTTAGTGGCGCCACTGTCGCCGGAAACCTCATTCTAACCAGTGCGGCTAGACAAGTTATGTTCGACAATCATTTGTGACTATGCTTTCGATAGACAAATGTATGGAATCAACATAAGCCACCGAGAAGCCACGTGACTTAGGTACATCAATTGTATATTTTTTTCAATCGAAACAATCGCTAACGATAGTCGAATGTAACTTGTCTAACCCCACAGAGCTGGTGGCGCACACCTGGTGTTGCCAACAGCTGTAATGCTAGTCTCAAGATGAGTCAAGATTAAAATTTCGAAAAAGTGCTTAGAAAAAAATCTAACCTAAGTAAATAATGAGTTACGGGTGTTAATGGGGTGGTCTCGCTTCTGTCACGCATCAGGGATGTTCGCGGCGGCGCGTGTGGACTGTTTTTACACGGTCATGCGCAAGCGCGGGGCGTCCCTGGTGCTCGGGTTGCGCGACAGCCCCAACATCATTATAAATCACTGTGGGGACTGCATTCCCCTACCAGTGCCATATTGTTTTAGGTGAATACAACTAACACCTTACACTAAGTACCTATTATAACTAACAAAATTATGTGTCAATTATGTTACCGAAATTAAATAATAATAAATAATTCTAACAAAAAAAAGTTGGAGAATAGCTCTCATGAAAATTGTTTAAGCCGTTTATTTTATATCATCTCTAAAATTGGCGTCGCCATTATTTTTTGGCATGGCTTTAACCAATATGGAGATTCAAATAATCATCATGAATTAAAGAAATTAGTACATGGTTATCTTATTACACGCGAGGACAATTATTCTAAATAGAAGCACATGGGGTTAGCTCCTCGCGCTTCTTCACCGAACTTGGCTTTGACACATCGTTGTCTAGTTTGAACACGTTACAAATGAAATGACTCGGCATTTATTTCTCTGTGACGCAAGCTGATGACAAAAAAGCAAGATTTTGGTGTCGATGACAGACGTATGACGTCGAGCTACATACAGAGTGTTTTTTATGTAGATTTTACATCATCACTAACAACTTATTGGCTTCTTTGATTTACCGATATTGACACTTTAGTTGAGTCGGCCAGTACTTATAAAAAGCGGGCAAGAGCATGTCGGACCATGCTCAGTATAGGGTTCCGAAGCCGTTAAGTACTGCAAACAGAAAACAACAAGTAATAACTTATTTTCTATTTAATGTCAATTGGTGCCGTCTTAGATGATTTTGGTAGGTATAAACACTTTAATCGCCTGTATCTCAAGAACCAATGATGTCTATGATAATGATAGTTTTCCTTTCAAATTCGTTATAGGCGCTTTCATTTTTTTTTCAGATTGGAGTATTTTTAGTTATGGCTGTAGGGGAGGGGGGGGACAGTTGACTAACAAAAATTAGCGCTTTAAAGCTGAATATTTCCTTTGCGGATCCCTAGCGGATCTTTGAGCTAGGCTGCGGACGGACGGACGGACATGGCGAAACTAAAAGGGTTCCGGACAGGGATCGTTACCGGTATTCTGACTACCGGTTTTAAATGAGTTATAACCGGTTATAATTGACTTTCACTATTTATACCGCTAAAGCTTTGATTAGCGGTATAATGAATACCGGTATTCAAGTATATTATCGGTTTAGCCAATTGAGACTAATACCTCTTTTTAATACTTTACCCCTAAAAACCATAACCAGTAAACCTGTCAGTGTCAATATACTCGTTTATTTGTGTATGTTAATGTTTTTGTGCTTTTACAAAAAAAAATGCCTCGCCTAAGACATTTAAAGTTTTATTGACATCTCACTTATCAGGTGCAATGAATAGCGGTATTGAATACAGGTATTTAATACTGTAAATAGTGTATACATAGCGATAAACACAAAAGCGGAATGACAACAATACCTCTAATTTGATTATAGGTATTACCTTTTAGCAGTCATAATTTGACAATGTAAATACAGGTATTGACTAAACCGGTTTTGCAATCCCTGGTTCCAGAACCCTAATAGAAGAATCTATATATAGGATGACGCATATATGCGTCATAATGACTTCACCGCACCAAAAATTCGCTCCCTGTACAAGAACCATAAATAAAAAATATTTACCTTATTGCCTGTCATGTTTTCTTGTTATACAGTGGCAACTCTTGAGAGACTAGGTCAATACGTTTCATCTTGAATTATGTCTAGTCAGAGAAAGATGTAATCAATATTACGCGTAATACTTAAAAAAACCGGGAGCATGTCGGACCATGCTCAGTGTAGGGTTCCGAAGCCAAGTAATAAATAATTTTCTATTTAATGTCAATTGGTGCCGTCTTAGATGATTTTACTAGGTATAAACACTTTAATCGCCTGTATCTCAAGAACCAATGATGTCTACTTAGTCGTGATAGTTTTCCTTTAAAATTGGATTAGATAAGATTTTTTCTTATTTTTAGTATTTGTAGTTTTGTCGGTAGGGGGGGGGGGGGGGGTACACTTGAGTGTAACAAAAGTTAGCGCTTTAAAGCTTAATATTTCATAAACCGATTACTTAATCGAAAAACTGTTTTCACAAACCCATAATATTTTTGAAAGAACTATCCAACAATACCCCACACTATAGGGTACTCGAGAAAAAAAAGCATCCCCACGTTACGAGTAGGGGAGGTACCCTAAAAAAAGTAGGGGTGGTATCCGATACTATAAGATCTATACTGTTAAACTTTGTAAAAATTTTGTGAACCGCATTAAGATTTTCACACAAAAATAGAAAAAATAACAATTAAATTTGGGGGTTCCCCATACTTGAACTGAAACTCAAAAATGATTTTTCACCAAACCCTTACGTGTGTGGTGGGTATCTATGGATAGGTCGTCAAAAATGATATTGAGGTTTTTACTAAAAAAAAATTCTAAACTGAATAGTTTACGCGAGAGACACTTCCAAAGTGGTAAAATGTGAAACTTCTAAAATAAGAGAATGATAAAACTTATAAAAAATTATGATGTACATTACCATGCAAACGACCACCGAAAATTGGTTTGAACGAGATCTGTTAAGTAGCTTTTTTTAATACGTCATAAATCGTCTTGCTGCTACGGAACCCTTCATGGTCGAGTCCGACTCGCACTTGCCGCTTTTTTTTTTGATGCGGTTGATAATGCGTTACGCATTTCCCTCGCCATAGGAGTGGCGGGGGTGTATGTGGGACTCACCACGTCGCCCCCACTCTCAGAGCGAGAAGGGGTCCTCCCCCTGCTAAGTAAAAGTAACAACCACTCTGGTTTACCCTCCGACGACGCCTACTGGCATTCCCAGAGCGTAAACTAACCTAACCTAACGGTGCGTACATTAAGGTCCGTCAAAATTGACACCATATTAATAAGTATAACCCATTCTTTTGTTTACGCGCCTTATTTTACGCGTCCGTGCGATTGCTCCATATATCGCTCCTGTAACTGCTGTGTAAATATTAGGGAATGCAAAAAACCGGTTTTAAAAAAACGGTTAAGACCGGTTATTAACCTTATTTTGCATACTAAATTCGGTTATTTACCGGTTATTTGCATTCTCTAGTGAATATTGAAATGGAAACGGATGTTCTATGTGTACGCGCCCTAAAGGCTAGATCCTAGAATAGAATATACACTATATACTTTTCATTCCAGAAAATTGGACAGTCAACAACTATACACGGGCGGAATCACGTATAAAAAATAGATATCACAGGATATAGTCGAAAAAATCGACCTAATCGTGGGCGGTGATTCTCTCAACACAGCGCTGCGTCGATCTCAAAGGTGAAGTTTTATCCGGCAAGATTAAGAAGTCCCGTCGGAGCATACAAAACACATTTTAGCGCGTGCCTTTTTTGTTATTGTAATAAATAACTGTAACGTTTTCAATATTTTCAATTATCATCGCATTATTCTTAGGGTGCTATTTGTGGGTCCGGTCTGGTAACGTGTGTAAGGACTGGTTTTTCAGTTAATTATTCTAGTTATGGCTTTTGACGTAAGACCGTAGATAAAATCGCTGCATAAATTGATTTTAAAATTAGTCATTATTCGTCGATGAGCTTCAAAAATCGCCTCTGAGCCTCTCCCACTGATCTAGGTCTTGAGTTTTTTTGTTTCAAACTACTCCCACACTCTTTTTGTATGTCATCGCTAAACATCGACGACTGGCAGTTAGGCAGCACTAGTGATGAGAAACGTTTTTCAAGAGTCTTTTAAGATAAGATATTGTAAAAAATTACATACATACTATCACGCCTTCATTCCTAAAAAAATAATACCTGAAAATAATTTGAAAAGTAACTTTCATTACTGTGTGACTGCATCCAAACTGTAATCAAAAGTTAGAAATAGAGTTATCAAAAAATCCAACACATCTTACAATAAACATATTGATAACTAATTACAAAATATCGACGACCGTAATCTAAATTGATGTAAGGGACAAAATGGCGAAAATGAGTTATGAACGCAGTTCTATTCAGTTTTTTTTTCTCTATCGATTGGTATAGGTGACGTCTCGATAGCCTTAAAAAACATGCCCCTACAGCCTTAAAAAAATGTTACTTTGACTCCGTATTTCAAAAAAATACGACGTATCTACAGCAATTAAAAAAACTGTAATTTATTCTTGGTGTAACCTTCATCTCGCAATTTACCTAACGCTGTAAGGCGCCATTAAATAAGTAAAGGTACGATACATCATTTAACGTTCTCAAAATTATCTACAAAAATAAAATTGATTCTATCACAATTAGACGTAACTATAATTTTCTAAATTCACCTGCGTCGTAAAAGACTATTCTGTAAGCAATTGTACGATACGCAGTTTTGCTTTCACAAATGTAAGGCAACAGTGACCCTTACGGTAATTTGTAAGTGTATCAAATATTTGTTAAGAGTATATACGACATTTTTTCACAACTATAATCATAAAACTACCGTCCCTTACATTAAAATGTTAGCGTTATCTCTTTTGTTAGATGACATACTCAGTGTTCGTTAATATAGCTAAATCACTCTCACGCACTTAAAGTTGCTTGAGGGTGAAAGAGATCTCACTATCACCTCGTGTACGCAACAAAAAACATTTTAGAAAGAGCATGTCGCTGCTGGTTGTGGTTGACAGTGCTACTGGTTCATCTGATTTTTACGAAATCTACTGAATTTTCTTGACAATCTATTGATTTTTGAGCCTTGGACATCGATTGAAAATATGCCTATAAATGCATTTAAAATAATATTCCAAGGGTTAGTTATTTGTGCAAACAGAGTATAAAGTATTTACAATGAACACGACACGTGATAACTATATTTTTTTAAATTGAAATAAAATAAAATAATTTTAATGAGAGCACTATAATTCAATTGTTAGTTTTCCAATAAAGCGTTTACATACATACATACGAACAAGAAAAAAAAACAGATTTTTTATCGTTTATTCAAAGGTATGTTCGACTGTTAAAAAATCTATTCGTTTTTCAAATTACACCTGGCTACACTGAATTGAGTGCTGCCGCTGCTTGCTCACTTCTGTTTCGCACGAGCACTCGTCTTCACGCACGTTTAAGTATAATGATCAGGAAGGCAACCGAGATTTGATAACGATGAATAGGAACAGTATGGAATCACTCTTAGCTCGACGCAATAAATTACTGCGGGATCGAGAAAAGTTATTGCAGTAAGTATTTTATTTAATAAAATATAAAATTTTCGGCTATATGCAATTACCGTGTTTGTGTCTTCTTATGTAGGTATATTATTTTGCAAGTCTTTAGAAATGCTATGCTAACCAAAATACCTACTTTGTCACGTTTCTAAATACATTAATTACCTGTTCATTCTAGGTATTGCGTCATAACTTCCTAGGAAAATACCAACTAAGTTACTTGTGTGCTATTTTGTTAAAATAAACTTAATAGAGGACCAAACTATTGTTTAAAGTACTAATCTATACTTTAAACAATAGTTTGGTCCCTTATTAAGTTTATTTTAAGAATTTTTGGTCCGTTTATACAACGCTGGTATCTGAACACCAGTAGGTATTTATGACCCTTACGCAAATTTGCAACCTGTTTGACAAATTGACTGTTTGTTTCAGTATTAAATAATGGTTTAACAGACCCTTACGGCAATTTGCTTGTTTGTTTTACACTAATGTTTTGTACATTACAACAACTTTTGGCTATGAAGTGGTTCTTGTTGAAAATTTAATATTGACGTACAAGTCCTATAATGAGACTTTTACGATTGTTTCAATGTCATTTAACTTTACTAAAATTACCAAATAAATCATTTTATTCCTTACCAATTAATAATGAATTATTCTTAATCAAATCATTTTATTTATTATTACCTATTGTAACCCTAGGGCAATATTTATATACAAACCAATTTTTACCCGTGTATTCGTTCATGTCTGGAGTACCTACTTTAAACAGAAGGTTACGTCATTTTAATAGTTTTTGGTCGGTTTGCACAAAACTGGTAACTAAATGACACAGTAGGTATTTATGACCTTTACTCGAATTTGCAACCTGTAATACAAAATGCGTGGACGTTACGACAAAACGACTCTGTTTGTGTCAGTATATAAAATAGTTTGACAGACCGTTACGTCAATTTGCTTGTTTATTTTACACTGATGTTTTGTACGTTACGCCAATTTTAGGTGCTAAGGTGGTTTTTATTACAAATTTTATGTTGACGTAGGTACGACTCGACACTATTGTGAACGTTAAGATGACATTTAACTTTACGAACAGTACCTAATTATATACGTAATAATCTAAAGTTAATAGTTATGTATAGTTAGATACGAATATTTTAAAGTAAAATAATACTAAGTACGCATAATGGATACCTAATCAATTGTTTAATAAATTGCAGATGTCAAGATGATACAAATTCAAAATGTTTGTCGGACACTTCAAACAGCATAATAGAAGATAGTGACGTAGAATCCAATATAATTTCGAGATATTCATCAAATCCGACGACGATGCCAAACGTAACTGTTAATAGCAGCACCGACGAGGACATAAACACATCCACCGTCCAATTTCCCGGTAACCACATTTATTTTACTGGAAAAGATTCAAGCCTTGAAAATACGCAGCAACCAACAGTTAACGATAACTCCAAAATAAATATAATATCAAACGTTGCTGTCCATGTAGATATAAATAAAGAGAATAAGATCATGTTGATTTCGAGACACAAGCAAATGTCTGACTGTCTAAGCTCTATTGAAAATCAGAAAACCGCCTCGCCATTAAATATTGTACAGATTAGTACGCAAAAAATGGTTAACCCCTCGACTCCAACGATTGAACAGCAATCAAGCAATAGTTTAAACATTGAACAAACGTCAAACGTTATAAGTTTCATAGAAAATCAGCTACCCATCTCGCCACCAAATATTTCACAAACTGATACCACTTCAAGCGTAGAGCAGGAACGTAAAGATAACGTTGATCAAGGATCTAATTGTATAAGTCCTATTGCAGTACAATCTCCTACCTCACCATCTCTTCTTTCACAAATTGATACACAAAAAATGCTTCTACCTTCAACTTCAAGTGTAGAACAGCAACCAAAAAATACTGTGGAAGTCGATTACAAACTTAAAAATAGAAAAAAACGAGAAACTTCAAGAAAATTTAAAAAAGAATGCTTGGATTTTGCTTCTGATGAAGAAAATTTCGTATACAACGAAGATTTTTCTTCTGGCAGTTCCGATAACTGGCGTAACAGTGAAACAGAACTTATAAATTCATCTGATTCTGATGAATGTAACAATAAAAAAAGAAAGAAGAAGCATAAAAGTACATTAAATGAAGAAAAAGTCGTTTCTGTAAGAAAGGTAAAACCAATTAACAAAAGAAAATCTCGGAAAAAATTAAAAGATCAAGGAAAAGCTTACGAAACTCATACCGGAAAAGTAAAAGAAGCCAAATTACTTAAAAATAACCCCTGTGTTGTTGGGAAATGCCCTAGACAATGTTTCGATGTATCTGATGAGAGAAGAAAAGCAATTTTCGATTATTATTGGGCATTAGATAACCAACGAAAAAAGGATTGGCTTATTTGCCATACTAAACGTATAGCAATTAAGCGGAAAAAAACAAAGAACGAAAATAGCAGAAGGGATAAAAGTTATGAGTACTACATTAACGAAGGTGAAGGACGCCGACCGGTTTGTCAGCAGTTTATACTGTACACTTTGGATATAACACAAAAGTACTTGCTTTATACACTCCAGAACGAGGAGAGTGAAGGTCTAGGTAAAGAAGATAAACGCAAAACAAACGTGCTAGAAAAATACGATGAAGAAACAAAACAATCAGCTCGACAATTTTTAGAGAGTCTTGCAGCAGTACCCTCTCATTATTGTAGAAAATCATCAAAACGTTTGTACTTGCCTCAAGAATTGAAAAATGTTACAAATTTACACACCATACACAAAAATGAACGCATTAAAGAAAATAAACCGTTTTTGAGTCAGCGGTTGTTCATAAATATATTTCACTCTGATTACAATTACAGCTTTCATGTTCCGAAAAAAGACAAATGTACATTATGCACCCAGCACGAAAACAACCCAAATGACGTGAGTAATCCAATTTTTAATGAGCACATAAAAGAAAAAGAAGTTATGCAAGCTAGATTCCATTTCCATCAACAATTAAAAGTGCCAGGTAACACCACAGTGGTTGCCAGTTTTGACTTACAGAAAGTATTGAATACTCCGTATGGAGAAAGTATGTTATTATACTATAGTCGTAAATATGCTGTATATAATTGTACCGTTTATGAAAGCGTTACTCAAAATGGATATTGTTATGTGTGGGGTGAATCCAATGGGAAACGAGGATGTAATGATATTGGATCTTGTCTTTTTAGATACTTGAAGGAAGTGGACAATCGTGGAGTTCATAATCTTATTTTGTACTGCGATTCTTGTAGCGGACAAAATAAAAACAAGACCATACTATCTTTACTTAGATTTTTTCTAATATCATCTAAAAATTTGGCTACAATACAGATTAATTACCTTTTGCCTGGACACACATATATGCCTGTTGATTCAGTACATGCAACTATAGAAAAAGAAGTTCGTAAGCTCACAGTCTGGGCCCCGTCTCAGTGGCCAACACTTATGGAATCGGCGAGAAAAAATCCACGGTCTTATAATGTAGATGTATTAGATCATAAAGAATTTATTAATTTTGAAACCGTTACAGCCAAAACAATCACTCAAAATGTAGCCAAGAATAAAAATTTCCGCATGAGAGATGTCAAGGTTGTCACATTAAAAAAAAAAGAACTTAACGTAATGGCCATTAAATACAGCATGTCTTCAGAAAGTGTTACCTATCCTATTCAACTAAATGAATATGCGGAAGTTACAAAAGGCAAAGGCAGAGGAAAAAGTACGAGAAAAAGTTCAATTATTGAAAAAGAATCACAGCAAGCATCGACAAGCAAAGGTTGGCTGCCAATTCACGATTTGAAGTCTTTATACCAAACAAGTTTGCCAATAGCTGAGCAAAAGTACAAGGATTTAAAAAGGTTGTGTGATAATGGTACTATCCCAAAGCGTTTTCATAACGAATATTTAACTTTGCCTCATTCTGAAATGATAACAGCTACTTTAGCTGAAACTGACGATGGTGAGAGCAGTGATGAAAACTAAGATAGCATTTGGCCTAATTGTACTACTATTATTATGTTCTAATTGTTACTGTCGAATTAAAATTGTTTATGTTTTTATATTTCTAATAGTTTTTACACCGAATAGTGTATTTTGTTTAATTTTATTACTTGTTACTAGCTATCGACGTATTAAAGAGAGCTCATAATGGCGTATGTAGTGATGTATTGTTGCAACCTAATTATAAAAGCACCCGTTTACAATAACACGAGAGCAACGAATAACTTTCATTAGAATTGTCTTTTCTTTTTTACTTCTTCAGAACACTTTACTTCAATTAAAAACCTCGTATATTGCTCATAGTAAAAGAAAAATGAAGATTTACACAATGAAAGTCTTGTAAACACACAAACACCACTACATAACTGCGATTCCGGGCTCTGGCAAATTATGTCTATACTTACATGATTGATCTCTTAATTTTTCTAATAAATAACACGTTTACATTTTATGTTTTGGTTTATTATTTCACCTAAGATAATTTCCCATGTACCTTTTTCACCCTGTCATTGATTAGTTTTAATGGAGTTACGACCACTTTAATTTCGTTTCTTTCAATTTATTTGTAGATACATCAAATTCACTCTAAAGTCAACTGTTGAAGAAGGGTGTATTGGACAATATGAATAAAAAAAATTGACGTAAGGGACATGCTATCTCAGTAACTAAGCGTTAAATGATAAATTGAATTATTTGTAATTAAAGAGTTAAAAAAAATAAGTAATTGGCTATTATTAGTTACATGATACGTAAACAAACAAAAAAAATATGAATTTAAAAAGAAAAAAAAGACAGTTTTTTGGCTCTCCTGAAAAGTAGCCATTTGTCCCTTACGTCAATTTAGATTACGGTCGTCGATATGGAAGTTGAAATCAAACAATGCTTTGTTAACAGTGATCGGAATAGGTAGTGCAATTTCGCGAGACTTCGGTGCATAAGTTTAGTATGGATATAGCTTGTAACCCCGGGATTACATTTGCAATGTGTTAAAGTTTGTGTTTAATTCAGAAATGTTATTAAAATATGATTTAAACGATTACTTTGCTTGCATAGAATATCGCATTGACGAAATATTCACTTGCAATGACAAAAACTAAAAATAACATTATTTTTTAGATTTTTCGCATGTTCCCATTTAACTTCAATTAAGGTCATGTCAAAAAAATATTCTGTGAAATAATACAAGTCCCGGAATCTGGGGTCTTATCCATATTAATGATATTAAGTATAATGTTTAAGGTCATTCACCCGAAATTGCACTACCTATTCCGATCACTATTAACCATCACGTCAGTGGTCAAGGGCTCGGATACCGGTATAATTTTTAAACCGTTATTATTAGTGATCGGCACGGACGGAGCAAAATTTTAACAAAACTTACATTACAGTACATTACAGCCATGAAAAAGCCCGTGTGGTTGCCGGGTTAGAATAGTGCCACTCCATGTCTTCCCGTGGATGTCGTGAGAGGCGACTAAGGGAATAAAGGCTTGTAGTTCTGTTAGGCGATGGGCTTGCAACCTGTCACTAATACACTAGTAAACATCTTAGCCTGAATGCAAAATGTGGTTACAGAATTATCAACAAGTTTAGTTGTTGGTATTCTAATGCTCTGCCTACCCCACTCTGGGAATAAAGGCGTGACGTTATGTATGTACAGCCATGAAAATTACATTACAACCATCGAAATATTAATTTCCTTATACCAAATCCGAGACTCTGACATAGAGTTCAATTGACCACTAATCTGCTTATTTTTGTTGGTTGTAAGTTCTCCTTTACGGCAGCTTTATAAGTTTTGTTAAAGTTTTGCTTCGAGCGGATCACTAGTTATTATGTGCTTGACGCATAACCTTTTCATTTCGGTTCAACCGGTTTTTTGAGAAACCTTTATATGAAGTTATTTTCGAATAAACCGGTTTCGAGCTAAAAACGTCGGCGCTTAGAACTTTTATTCAGTACCAAAACTTTTGGTATTTCCACTTGCCACTACTACTGGATTAAATCGGTTAATTAAGGTTAAAATAAAGTTCTTAAAACATTCGCGTTCCCTAGAAAAGTTCGGAGCATAACTGAAATAAACCGGTACTAACCGGTATTTTTAAAACCGGTTCCGAGCCCTGGAGAAGCCTATGTCCAGCAATGGATGGAAGTAGGCTGATTGATAATGATGATAGTTAATCCAACTGCGAAGCGAAGTCACTCGTATTGTAACACTTAACAAAAACCTGTATGTAACCAATCATAATTGACGCATCAATTAAAGGTTTCGAAAGTATTTAGTCTGTTACGCCAGCCATTGAGCTTTTGTAAACATGAATTATTTGTACTCCGAGATTAAAATTATGTTCGGCGGCATCAACCCTTGAAAGGCTCGAAACCAGCTACCTTTACCGTAACTACCCAGCCATTGCTGTAAGTCTGGAGGTCACATTACAATGGTTATAGGGGAAGGAAATAATATTCCGTTAATAGACATATTTTATTTTTGCAGATCATTTTGCACGGTAAAAAGAGATTTGTTTTTCATATTCTTTATGTTTGAATACCAACGTTTGCATAAACTCTAAAATTACTTTGCCGTGTGGTTGCCGGGTTAGAATAGTGCCACTCCATGTCTTCCCGTGGATGTCGTAAGAGGCGACTAAGGGAATAAGGTTAGGCGATGGGCTTGCAACCTGTCACTAATACACTAGTAAACCTCTTAGCCTGTTAGTGCAAAATGTGGTTACAGGAATATCAGTAAGTCTTTAGAGTTGTTGGTATTTCTGAAGCTCTGCCTACCCCACTCTGGGAATGAAGGCGTGATGTTATGTTATGTTGTGTTGTTGACGTGGTGCAGAGAATCAATCCTAAAATGTTTTTACATGCTTTGCTACGGCTTGTAAAGATCCATGCAAGGAAGGCATGTGAAATGTGACCGAGTGTGGTCCGCTAGTAAAGCTGGACTGTGGGAGCTCCCCTTTGGTTTTTAGAGCTTAAATAATTGGCCGAATATTGCAAGGCAATTATTTCGAGTGCCCTTTGCGAAGGGTGAAGTTTCATCGCTGAATGTGTCCATTGAGCAGATTTAGTAATACACTTTTTGAACACCCTTTGTTATTAGCTGCAATAGGGAACATACAAATTTTATTTTCTTACGCTCTCTGGAAAGTGCTGTGAAAGATACGAATAAATGTACAGACACGAAGCTTTTAAAAGTCATACTTAGTTAATCACTACATAGTATAAAACAGACTCGCTTTTTCTGTCCCTATATCCCTATGTATGCTTAAATCTTTACAACTACGCAACGGATTTTGATGCGGTTTTTTTTAATAGATAGAGTGATTGAAGAGGAAGGTTTATATGTATAATACTTTAATCCGGAGCGAAGCGAGGGCGCTAGTATAATATATTATGAAGCTTTAAATCGACGACAGGAATGAAATCACAGCTGTTGTTCCATGTTTAAAATATAAGGATGTTATAAAGAAATTTGCATTTATTTCGTAAATTACTATGTTTTAGCCAACAGATTACAAAATTTTACGTAAATAAAATGAGAATGCCGAAAAAACAATCTAAACAATTTTTTTTTTTTTTTTTTTAAATAATATACGGGTCGAAACTTAGTGTATTGCGTTTTTTATGTGTTTTTCCCTTTTTACTTAAAATAAGAAGTCAATCATAACACATCGCGCAACCATCAACAAAAAGACATAAGTGCAAACAACTGTCATTACCTGGGCTCGGGTTTTTCATCACGATAAGATGAAAGAAAATATGGAGTCGACATTAAAATTAAAAGTTTAGTCATACTCACGCATATTCTCAGTCCCGTCTTTTGTTTGTATTTATCATGCTGTAACTACTTCAACTTAACTACGTACCTAGTTTTACAGACTATGTTGTTGCGATAGACCGTTATTAAAGTAACCGCTTTATCAAATTTAATCGTTTCGTCACGTCAACCATTAACGAGTTTAGACATGTTATTTATTTATATTGGCTATCGGTGCACACGGCGTGAATTATTAAGTCAACATTTTATTATGTTCGGTTTGCAAGTTTTTTTTTTTATTTTTATGTTAAGGAGAAGGCACACGAGCACTCAGGCCACCTGATGGTAAGTGGAATCTGAGACCCATAGACATTTGAATTTTCAAGAGTATAATCCCAAGACTTCAAATGCGTTGCCAACCCTGAGGACTATGATGGAATGCCTCTATGCTAGTAATTTCACCGGTTGTCTTATCCCCACACCGGAACACAACAATGCGAACACTGTTGCTTGGCGAGTGGTTAATGGATAAGTTAGTGCCATTTTGTAGAGGATTGAGGCTAACACGGGTTCGAAATACAATCATGAATAAAACCAGGCAAGAGCATGTCGGACCTTTCTCAGTGTTGGGTTAGGAAGCCGTTAAGTACTACAAACATAAAAATCAACAAGTAACAACTAATTTTCGAGTATGAATATGACTAAAGTTTGAATTTTAATACATACACATACATAACGTCACGCCTTTATTCCCAGAGTGGGGTAGGCAGAGCAACAGAATACCAACAACTCTAAACTTGTTGATAATTCTGTAACCACATTTTGCATAGTCAGGCTAAGATGTTTACCAGTGTATTAGTGGCAGGTTGCAAGCCCATCGCCTAACAGTACTACAAGCCTTTATTCCCTTAGTCGCCTCTTACGACATCCACGGGAAGACATGGAGCGGCACTATTCTAACCCGGCATCCACACGGGGCCCCGGCAACCACACGGGTGAATTTTAATATCGACTCTATAATTTTATTTCATCTTACCTTGCGATGAAAAATCCAAACCCTGATTATTACATTTCTTTCACACGCATACAATATTTTAAGCATTATTGTATATCTAAAAACTTCATGGTAATTAAATCTTTAAGTCGATTCGGCTTGTTAGATAGTAATTCACAAATCATTTTTCCATATTAGCCAATTTTCACATCACGTTCTTTCATATCTCAAAAAATATTCGTCTTTCTTCATGTGCGATTTTTCATAAAGCGTTTTATACTGTTCACGTTCATTTTCTTCGCATCTTTAACCAGGAGATTATTTTACTAGTCGCATGTTTTTTCAACCTAATTTGACAGAGACAGCGTCGTAATTCGTTGGTAGGTTAGGTTAGGTTCGTCTTTATACAAGGACCAGAGGGCCAAAATAACCCAGAAATAGGAGCTCCGCTATTCGGAGCTCCGTCGACTCTGTCTGTCAAATTAGGTTAAGAGTGCCGTACAAGTTTTTGATTGTTAAATTCTAGTCTCAAAGAGTGTGTTAATTATTCCCTTCTTACTTCCCTTGATAACATACTTCATTGAATTTTAATCAATCAAGCTAATTTGCTTATTTAAGCTATCTTAAGTTATCGTTTTTTCCGTGTGGTTGCCGGGTTAGAATAGTGCCACTCCATGTCTTCCCGTGGATGTCGTAAGAGGCGACTAAGGGAATAAGGGCTTGTAGAACTGTTAGGCGATGGGCTTGCAACCTGTCACTAATACACTGGTAAACATCTTAGCCTGATTGTGCAAAATGTGGTTACAGAATTATCAACAAGTTTTTTAGAGTTGTTGGTAATTCTGTAGCTCCGCCTACCCCACTCTGGGAATAAAGGCGTGACTTTATGTATGTATGTACGAACTTCCCTTGATGCAGAATGTACTATTAAATCTCTTTATCCGACAAGTCCAACATTCCTACAGTCCTAGGCTAGGTTATTATGTTATATCACACCGTCTGCGGTTTCTCCGGTAAACCACAAGATCTTAGGAAATAATGTTTGGTGAGAATATGTCACGACTATGTGTGGTCTTTTGTTTTTTTTTTTATATCTACAGGGTCTAAGGTCATTGTTGTGGTGACGTAAATCACGTAGCTGTCAAATTTTCTGCTCCCCCTCCTTGAATTTCCTGCTAGCAAATCCAACTAGGGTGATCGCACCAGCGTTGGACCCTTTAAGCTGACAGGCACCAATAATGGACACTACTCTTAATTCAAAGATCATAAGGTTATAAATTGATTGTTGCAAAACAAATGAATAACCTTTATTTTCTGTAAAATAAGAGTCAAGTGTCCATCATTGGACCTTGTCCATTACTGGTTCGACCACCGGTTACAGAATGATGTTACATCATTCTGTAACCACATTTTACAAAAACAGGCTAAGATGTTTACCAGTGTATTAGTGACAGGGTGCAAGCCCATTACAAGTCTTTTATAGATGTTGGTATTTTTGTAGCTCTGCCTACCCCCACTCTGGGAATCAAATTCATCTGCCCAATTAAAATCGAACTGGTCAAATATCACTGGCCAAAAGATATATGTAGATGTCGTCTATCAATCGACGACACGTTGGCCTAGTTGGGAGTGACTCTGCCTCCAAAGCCAGCGGTCCTGGGTTCAAATCCCGGTAAGGGCAGATATTTGTGTGATGAGCGCGAATATTTGTTCCTGAGTCTTGGATGTTTTCTATATATATTTAAGTATGTATTTCTCTATTTAAGTATGTTTATCGTTGTCTAGTACCCATATTACAAGCCTAGAGCTTAGTTTGGGACTAGGTCAATTTGTGTGAGATTGTCCCCTGATATTTATTTATTTATTTATTTATTTAATTACTCAAACATTTAACTTTACTAACCAAAACGACACGTTACTAAATAAAGAAGCAATAGTCAGTCAGCTGATCGATCGATACGCAACGAACATTCTGCCAATCGCTTTATGAATTGCGGCTATTTTTTTTTTATTTATTTATTCAAACAAAAATTTCACAGCACTACAGTAGTTACCAATGCACTGAGAAACTTAATACTATATTACAACATATACACAGTTACAGTTTTCGTTAAAAATGCCCACTTCCATCCATTCTCTCACGGAAAGTAAGACACTGAAAACACACATCAGACCATCGACTTGCAAATACATCAAAAACATCAGGTGTTGATAAAAAGAGCGAGTTGAGGCCCGCAAGAGCCCGAACAGAGGGAAAGTTCCGGTGGGCTGCAGTCTGCGTCCCAGGTGTCGAGAGGAGGTTGTGATGTCGCGGTCTGAGGCAATTTTTGGCGTAAAAGGTACCGACAGTTTTACAAATTGTGCTACTATATCGGGGCAGTCGGAAACGCCTCGCAGTACACCACAGGCCGTTACCAACAGATTGCAGTTGCATCTTACCTCCAGAGAGTTAAGGCCGAGAGACTGCTATGTCACGATTCGGTACAGCAATAAATAACACATAGAAACCTAGTCCGGGCACTGTGATGGCATTCAAAGCAGAACAAATTTGGTTTGTTCAGTACGTCATTATTTGTGCACACGCGTGTGTGACGTACGATAAAATTACGCCTAGGGTGAACCGGGATAGTTGCCCCAGGGGTATAGTTGCCCCAATTGTAATTACTCTTATTTCGTGGACGATTCGCATGCTTACTTTATAAACAAACCCCGTATTGACTGCGGCAAAATTTACCATGTTAGTGACTCATTAAATAATGATTTAGTTTATCGACATTGATAAAAAGGTCATACACACTCATAAAAATAAATTTTGTCTCTCCTGTGGCCAATAGTTAAAAGCTTGTATGCATATAAGTTATGTTTTTATATGATAGGTCTAAAGCAGTCCTGACGGCGTTTTTGCGGGTATGGGCTTAGCCAGAAAATTAGGCCTTAAAAACGTTAACTTTCGGTGTGTCCACAGGAAAGACGGTAACCTAAATCTGTGTATGACCCAAAAAGGAATTTTCAATCATAATTATCTTAACTAATGGCTTAGTTTGAACATCTTTTAATTATGGGTAAACCTCTTTATTTATGCTTATCGAAACTATAAACAAACGGTATCTGACATTGAGTCTGGAATAACAATTCATTTAGCACAACAATGTTCTATAGCATTCCGACGAATTGATAGCCTTTTTGTTTTTTTATGCCAGTTAAAAATGTATCGCAGGAGAAAAGATCGCTTATCTTCATGGAACACTGATCATTCAGATATATATGCGAATAACTTTGAAATAAATTTAAAATCCATGTCACGAAAAAAGGTGTCGATATTTCATTAATCACTAGCACTTGTCCATTTTTGCCCACGTCAATCCGGGGTCATTTTTTGTTTTAATTTATTGTTTTAATAATTTACATAACATTTCTAATTAAACATTTACCTCGCCTAACTGACAGTATACTTTGTTGGCAAGAACGCGCTCATGTTTCTCTTAAATTGTTATGCATCTAAAGAGGAAACAATAAATTTTTTTTTGGGAATATTATCCCAAGGCAGTCTATCTAGCAGCATCTTAATTAGTGTCGTTTTTACAATTGTTATACTACATTTTTGTTCGTACCTTAACCACTCAATTTCATTACATATTTTTGGGGTCATAAATTTATCTGTTCTTCTACCATAATAGGTTTTTGCATAGCTTTGTACAAATTTTCTTAGTCTTATATTCTTTGTATTATATTTACTCTGCTTAGGGACCTTAAACTCGCTTACATAATAATTATGAATCTATCGTAAGCCTTTTCAACTACCACTATGTTGTTCTTGTAGCATGTCTCTGTGTTTGCACGGGAAGGCAAAATGCGATCAAAGTTTATGCGAGACAGATTCCCTGTTCCTTGGCAGGACATCTATCCTCAACATAATTATGGATTAGCAGACATAGAAGTTATTGTTACGAATAAAATTATCCTAGGGACTTCTTAACGATATTAACTTATCGATAATTTATAAGATAACGTATAAATGAACACGCAACATACTTTTATTTTTACAATGTCACACAATTTGCCTAAATATGCCTTTAAGTTTGTTGCGAGGCACTCTTAGTCTCAGTTTACTTTGCATGGGAATCAATTGAATAGCATTTAAAGAAGATTTTATAGAATCACGTAAATGAAAAAATAACTGTATTAAAAATTGATGTATATTTGAATTTCAAAATCCTTAAAACGTATGCCCATGAATTATTTAAATTAAATACTACCTATCATTATAATATCACCGATGGGTCTATCGATCATCATTTCTGTTTTATCTGGTGAACTTAATACCTATCTACCATAAAGTTTTCACTTCAATATAAGTATTTGAAACAGTTATCGATTATTTTAATATCGAAAGGAAGTTCCTAGTATATTGATGTTTTTGCCACAAAAACTTCTATGTCTGTGGATTAGGCAAAGTAGGATAGAGATCCCCAAAAATCACTAAACTCTGGAAATATTCAAGATAATATGTTATACTTTTCATGCATTTATAGAAAAATCCATAGTAATGACTATTAAATACATACATACGAGTAACATCACGCCTTCATTCCAAGAGAGAGGTAGGCAGACCTACAGAAATACCAACAACTCTAAAAAGACTCGTTCATAATTCTATAACCACATTTTGCACAGTCAGGCCAAAGGTAAGGTAAGTTTAGCAGTGTATTAGTGACAGTTTGCAAGCCCATAGCCTAACAGTACTACAATTACTACAAGCTCTTACCGTCTAATAGTTTTACAAATAAAGTATTTGGCTTTTTGTGGCGTCTTGAGATAAACATTGTGAGATTGAAATCTTGGGAATGCAAATTTCTATCGGCCTCAGAGTCCATTTGCTTGTACCATCCCCTATTTCACCATCTTGACAACGACACGTTGACAATTCCGGTATACATTGCATTAACACGCTGATATACATCACTGGATTACGCCATCGTACATTGAAATGTAACCTGACAACTTTCATTGTCAGGATGGAGAAAAAGTGGGCAGGTGATAGTGCTTTAGCTGGTTTTTTTTTAGTTTAATTACTACTTGGTGCTCTACCTTCGAAGGTAGCGGTCCTAGGTTCAAATCCCCGTAAGGGCAGATATTTGTGCGATGAGCGCGAATATTTTGTTCCCGAGTCTTGTATTTAAATATAAATTTCTCGTGTCACAGATTTTGTAACAAAACTCCTCCGAAGCGGCTTGACCGATTGATTTGAAACATTACAATCCCAACTAATTTCTAGAGTCAACTTTGTGAATCTTCCCCCAGTTTTTTTCGACGGTGTTCTGATACCTTACTCTCTCCAGGTTAAGAATCTGGGTGTCATCATGGACCGCACTTTGTCATGGGCACCTCAAGTTAGTGAGACTAGCAGGAAGATGTTTGCAGCTGTAGGTTCTCTCAGACGGCTTCAGAACTTTCTGCCTCTTGCCACGAAAATTGCGCTTGCTCAAAGTTTACTGCTTCCTATTCTAGATTATGCTGACGTGTGCTATTTGGATCTCACTGAGGAGCAACTAGATAAGCTTGAGCGTATTCAGAATTTGTGCATACGGTTCATATTTGGGTTACGCAAGTATGACCACGTCTCCGTTTTTCGCAATCAGCTCAAGTGGCTCACAATCCGTGCTCGTCGTAACTTTCACATTTTAAATCTCCTCTTCAGCATTCTTTTCAACCCTGCAACCCCGCGCTACCTAAAAGAGCGGTTCAATTATTTTAAATCTATTAGAGCGTCCCAAAACCTTCTCCTGTCAGTTCCTTTTTCTTCCTCTAAATTTTACACAAATTCTTTTACCATCAAGGCGATAAGGTTATGGAATGCTTTGCCTGTGGAGGTACGACGTGCTAAGTCTGTTGCCATTTTTAAAAGCAAGCTAAAGGATCATTTTCTGTCACTTCCGTAGTTTTTCTATTATCTCCCTTACTTTTTTTCTTTGTTATATCTCATGCTTCGTCTGTTGTCATTGTTTGGCTGTTTTTGGAGGATGTATGTATGTATATATTATATAGATGTATAATTATATGTATTTAGTATGTATTTATTCAATTATTTATTTTATGTATTTATATTTAGTATATTTATAAATAGTTCTAATTTCAAAATTGAAATAATTTAATTGTTTCGTGTAGTTATTTAGTTTGAGTTCTAAACGAATTAGTTTACACCCCCTGCCATGAATATGTGTCCTCAGTTATTTCTTTTACAAGGTTGTCTGGAAGAGATCGCTATTTAGCGGTAAGACCGCCTGTTGTATACCTATGATTTAAATGTACTGTTCCATGTTCTGTTTTTATTTTTTATTTTTGGTGTTCAATAAAGAGTATTTGTATTGTTGTATTGTACAATACAATACAATACAAATACTCTTTATTGAACACCAAAAATTAAAAAAAAAACAGAACATGGTTCAGTACATTTAAATCATAGGTATACAACAGGCGGTCTTAACGCTAAATAGCGATCTCCTCCAGACAACCTTGTAAGAGAAATAACTGAGGACACAAATTAATGGCAGGCGGTGTAAACTAATTCGTTTAGAACTTAAACTAAATAACTACAAGAAACAATTAAATTATTTCAATTTTGAAATTAGAACTATTTATAAATAGACTTAAATATAAATACATAAAGTAAATAATTGAATAAATACATACTAAATACATATAATTAACACATCTATATAATATATACATACATACATCCTCCAAAACAGCCAAACAATGACAACATTGTGTGTTTATTCTACTGAATTCCCTCCCTCTCCATCTTTTTTAAATCGTGATTTTAGTACATTTGTATACAAAAACACTAAAACTAGCCGTCTCTGCAAACGTTGTTCTGCCATAGTTATAGCAGTTTTACCCTTTACATAGGTAAAGCCTGACAAGATTCTATTTGGCCCTATTTCAATACAAATTTATATGGAAATCGAATCTTGTCAGGCTTTATACTAAAAGCGTGTCCGCAGCGCCAATAAACTAACAAAATATGTTACAAAACATGTTTAGGTACAATTGCACGTCCATTGCGGTTTTGGAGTGAACAATGTATTGCTTGTCATATTTAATAATTTTATTGACAGCTGTCATCCCAGTACAATTCGACATCTTTTGTAGGATTTTAGGATTATTATTTATATTCAAAGGTATCAAAATGAGTTCCTATAATTAATAATTAATGCCCTATTTTACAGTTCTTCACTAAAATATGACCCCCTTCCCCGCAAACAAACGCGGGCAATGTTTTCCATCCGTGAAGGCAAACATGTTTCTGTGTTAACAAAAAACACTCTGGCCACACCCCTTTTCTGTTAGAAAAACATTTCAGATGTTTAAAAACATCGAAAGCACGGCTTTATCAGACCAGACCGTTTCGTCAATAGTTTACGAAATTCCATAAACAGGCCTTTTATTACACGTTGTTATAAACGATATTTGGAATAAATTATACACGATCATCGGATCATATTTGGGAGAAATATATAATTATTTTGTAATTGCTACATTGTGTAACTGCAGACTCGATGTTGAGGTGAACACGTTATATAACAGTAGGTCAGCCATACATTTCAATCAAAATTACGTTTTCGAAACACTTTTACTATTCGCAAACGTGTTCTGTACTCCGACCACGAATTTTACCTTCCATCGAGTAACGTAAAGACAGTGGCGCCCTCTTTAATTGAGGGTCGAGGTGGTTGGAGCCCCGCTAAGGGTTAATTGTGTTATCCCATCGGTTCAAAAACCATTTCGAGAATGAGGGTTGAAGAACTATTCTCTTTTATCAGATTATTTTACAAAATTAGTATTAATAGTTATTGTTAATTTATCATTTGACATTATTTGACCTCTAATTTAGCGACGTCACGATCTTGATTGGTAACTTGTATCTAATCTGTGATCAATGATCAATCTAAGGCCCATATTAGACTATCATTTATTTGTCATATCAATATGATTTCATATCTGTCAAATTCTAGGATCGCAAGTACATGATGCTATTCTTCATTTTTACATATTACATTTACTGTCATATAAATATCATATTTAACCAAGATAGAATACCATATAGCCGCGTTTTCCGTTGCTATGAGTGCAATTTTATTAATTGCTTTAAAAAAAACTGTTAAGAAAAAACCAAAGACCAAAAGGCGTCTTAGGGTTAGATCATGGATAGTGGTCAGAGAGGGGCATCCATAACACTGTACTCGAAGAACTTAGATTGGAAGATATAAAGTCATACAAAATGTACCTCCGAATGGATGAAGCTGTATTCAACTACATATTGTCAAAGGTGGAACCCTTAATTTCCAAGCAAGATACACATTGAAGACGGCATTTTTGAGGATAGTCAAAATATGATCATAATTGTACGCTTGCTGACAAACAGGATCCCATCTCTATGAACATAGACAATATAAATTAAGTATATGTTGTTATTACACCGTCACAGGTTCTTCACATAAATTCGACTCCTATATCTATGATCATATTTATATGATAGTCTAATATGGGCCTAAGTACTGCATATAATGAGTCCGAAATGCAGTAATATACTAATAATGTACATCGATTTTTTTTGTTATATATTAATGTTTTATATTAACGCTAAAAGTAAAAAAAAAGTAATTTTTTGACTGTATACAAACGTGATAAAGAAAGATCCTTAAAAAGAATGGAATGATCAAAATCAAAGTTCGTTTTGGGCCCTCCGCCCGTAGGCTAGTCTGTGGGTATGACTTTACATTAATATTTGACTTGACAAAAACGCACAGTGCTTCCAGGCAAAACAACAATTAATAACGTTTACTCATACGAATTCAAGCATATCTCAAACCAATTTTGTAGTGACGTCATAACGCAATTTTCTGTAAAACAAAAACAACTTAATTAAATGCATAAACCACGCAATAAGTGCCTTCAATTAGTCTATTTTGTCAAAAACAAATATAAAAGCTAGAAGTTTTTTTTTTGATATCCCAATTTTAAGTTCTTTGTGGTGAGAGTGCCGACCAAAGAGTTTCAGTGGTGGACGCTGTTTGTACAGGGTCCGTCTGGATCGCTACCACCATCTTATCCATTAACCTACCGCCGAGCAACAGTGTTCCGGTGTAGGGATAAGTCAACCGGTGAAATTACTAACATAGAGGCATTCCATCTTAGTCCTCAGGGTTGGCAACGCATTTGAAGTCTTAGGATTGCATTCTCTATGGGTCCTGGGAGTGGCCAGAGTGCTCATGTGCCTTATCCTTATCATAAAACCCAGGCAAGAGCATGTCGCACCATGCTCAGTGTAGGGTTCCGAAGCCGTTAAGTACTTCAAACATAAAAATCAACAAGTACCTAATAACTACTTTTCTATTTAACGTCAATTGGTGCCGTCTTAGATGATTTTAGTAGGTATAAACACTTTGATCGTCTGTATCTCAAGAACCAATGATGTCTACTTAGTCGTGATAGTTTTGCTTTAAAATTCTTTATATGTTCTTTAATTTAAGTTTTTGTTTTAGAATTTTATTAGTAGGGTATTATTGGGGATTCTGGATCATTTGTCCTCGCTGCGCTCGGATGATCCAGAATCCCCAATAATGATCCAGGATCCCCAATAGTTTCCATCGATCAGGGATCTAGTCGGATGATCCAGGATCCCCAATAGTTTCCATCGATCAGGGATCTAGTCGGATGATCCAGGATCCTCAATAGTTTCCATCGATCAGTGATTCAGAATTCCATAAACTCAACAGGTAAACGAATGACCTGACAATCCTTCAATGGTAAATTTGCATATTCTCGCCTCATAAATTTCTATAACAAAATATTTTGTATAGAGAAGCAAAACCGGAGTGCCGTATAATTCAATTTTATATTACTTATATTTTTGTTTACGGCACTCCGGTTTATTTTTCATAAATTTATTACTTTGTTTATTCATCTTTGTTTATTCATCTTTGTCCCTGTTAACACTTTCCACACAACCATTGCTGTACTAATGTTATAGGATAGTCCCGCTAACAGTTTTCTGGAGTGGCCAATTCCATACTAATTGTTTAAGGACAAGGCGGTCTTTCGATACGTTCCAAAGGGGCGCCTCCTCTGTACTGATATTTACTCAACCAAGATAATACTAGAACGCTGATCTATATATGCGACCGATCGTAAAAACTTTGATAGCGTGATTCAGGTCTTTTTCAATTATTACTGTCAAATCAAAATAAAAACTGCAAACTTTTTTTGATTTCAAGCTATCTTCAGTTGTTATTAAAAACCACATTATTAAAAGTGTTGATTAAAGTGAAATACATTAATTATTCCAATATTTGTGTATTATTCAAGTAATGAGAGATTGTTACGACATCTATTTAAAAAGGTAGGTACTTAACATCTGCTAGTCTGACGATAAAGTGACTCACGCGCTTCTCAATGTTATTGTTAGCGTAAGATGGCGCTATTTGACAATGCTATTTGAATGGAATAATACAGTGAAATGAATCTGCGGTCTTTAATAAAGTAAAAATTTCGTAGGTGAACTGAAACTTTAATAAATAAATCGACTGAAACTATTAAGTTTATCTCAACACTGTAATCGTTCGCGATGTACATCAAAGTTCGAACATTGTTACGACATCTATTTAGGTAAATCAAGTGTCAACTTTATTGCTGATTGACAAGAAACTCCGCGCTGTGTTTACTAATCAAGAACTTCGTTAATCAATGTTAAGATGGCGCTATTAATACAAATAATCGATATGAAACTAGCACGATGTTTTTACTGTTTACTAAGAACTTCGTTAATCAATGTTAAGATTGTGTGCATGAATGCAATAAAGTAAAATAATTTCGAACCTTGAGAGCCATTACATAGCATGCTGTATGACATGTAAATAATAGGAAGCGTAAGTAATTTATGTTCATGCTTCACATGATTCGAACAAATATATGTGTTTTTCTTTCTTCTTTATAGCTAAAGCCGATTCACAAATTCTGAGAGTTAAACAAGTTATTTAAACAATAAGTATAGTAAGTCGTTGCTGTCTTCAAGCCAACCAGTGCCTGTTTTATATTTCCTTATTTTTTTTTTTTTTTTTAATAATAAATATCAGGGGGACAATCTCATACAAATTGACCTAGTCCCAAACTAAGATCTAGGCTTGTACTATGGGTACTAGACAACGATATAAATACTTATATAGAGAAATAAATACTTAAATACATAGAAAACATCCAAGACTCAGGAACAAATACTCGTGCTCATCACACAAATATCTGCCCATACCGGGAATCGAACCCGGGACCGCTAGCTTCGTAGGCAGGGTCCCTACCAACTCGGCTAACGCATCATATCGTCTTCATAGTTAGGCTACATTCGGTACATAGAAACGCATTAAAGTACATGCAGCTACCAAATACGAATAAGGTTTCAGGTTAACGCAGCAAGCTGGCGCCGCGCCTTATAGGTGTAAAGGATTGGGAGTGATTCACAATAATTATATTTTATTTTCTAATAGACGAACGTCTGTAATGCAGAATTAAGGTTTGATTTTGTTTGGACAATCTCATTTGAAATAAAATTATATTACTAATAATTTTAATTGGTAACATCTAAATGCAGCCTTAGTTTATAGGGTTATAAATGGAGCTTCCATTTATTTGAGCATTCAATTGGTAGTGGCAGTGCAGTGAGTGAGACAAGTAATTAAAAAGAAGCAGCAAGTATGTACGTAATATTTTTTATTTTTTATTATTTATGTTGATTGTGTTTGGTTAGTGATGCTTATTCAAATACTTTTAATAAAAATAGGTCGGCAGTGTTCAATCCGTTCGATTCCGATGAGGAGATTAGCTGTGCCCAGCAACAGACTGCATCTACCGCTTCTACGAGTGCAGCGAAAGTTAAGACGGTAAAGGCGAAGCAGAGAAGAACTAAGAAGGCGGCGGAACTGCACGGCTGTGATTCAGACCTGGACAGCGTCGCGAATGCATCAGCTGCTCAACCGAAAAAGAGACGAGTCGCTGTGTTTCTTGATTCCGAGGTAAGATGCCTATCTTGGGCGATTGTTTATCAAAAATACTTCGAGGATACGATAGCTTAGTTGGTAGTGACCCTGCCTACGAAGCTAGCGGTCCCGGGTTCGATTCCCGGTATGGGCAGATATTTGTGTGATGAGCGCAAGTATTTGTTCTCAACTATTGGCTAGGTCAATTTGTGTAAGATTGATTTTATTATTATGATGATTTCATTAAAACTGTTTTTACCCAACTTTAAGCCGATTTCAGTTGGACTGACCTAGGTCATGATAACAGTTTGTCGCTGGATTTTTTTAATAATTTAAGTGATTTTCTTAATTGTATTTATAAAGGTGAATAATATAAGGTTGCTAAATAATTTCAGGGTGACGAAGAGGAACCGATCAGGGCCGCTCCGCTACGTAATTTTTTGACAAGAAGGACGGGCTCCGGGTACACGCTGCAACGAGATCCCAGCCGGCGCGGGGAGTACTACGTCGAACTCCGAGTCTTCACCACGCGGGAGCTTGAGCCGGTAGCGACGGAAGCAACCAGGTGGAAACATGCCTTTTTCACATATAAAGGGGCTGTAAATAATAATAGCCCAGTTTTCAAAGCGGTCAGACAAGTTGCTCAGGCTGCTAAAGAAGAGTATAAAGGCGTGCAGCCTGTGTTGTACCCGTCAAATACTTTTTAACTAATTTTAGTTATGTGTTTATTGTAATCTGCTACTTTACAGTCGGTTTAAAGGCAAATTTAAAACTTTTGCGGTTTTCAACAAATGTAATTATTACAAAACAAAGCACGTCTTACATAGAACAAAAATAGTATAAGATGTTCTTTTGCGATGTATGTAATGTTTCCGTTCCAAAATTAGCAGCACATAAAAAGACTAATATCCACAAGTCTAATAGTTTGTTAAGTACGCGGCTTGAAAACGTTTATATAATAGCTAATGCTTTTCGGAGTAGAATTGTTAGTTATAAAGTCAATCCCTCAAATACGAATATTACCCCAGATTCATTTTTATGTGAAAACTCTGATATAGCACAACAACTTATTAAAGATTCATTACAAAAGCATGTCTCACTCAAAGTTAATTTGGAACTTTTCGTAAAGTATTGTTTGCCAAAAAATAGTGAAAGTTCCATTAAGTCATTTAACACTAAATACGATATAGTTTTGCAGAGTACAGACGTTTTATCATTATATAAATCACTTGCTGATGTACTAATTACTAAATGTGCGGAATTTGAGCTCTCGGAATCAGGATGGACAATCGAATCAGTTAGTCACTTAGAGATAAACATAGTAAAATACAATCCTTTGAGAGCTGGATCGTTTATACCATTACCAAAACATATTGCTAATACAAAAGCTTGTTTGAATATAAATAATGAGGATAATCACTGTTTTATATGGTCTATAATGGCTCACTTGTATCCTAGCAAGGTTAACTCAAACAGAGTCTCATCTTATCCCAAATACCAAAATGTTTTAAACACTTCCGGCATGGCATTTCCACCAAGCATCTCTGATATAAGGTGGTTCGAAGCCAACAATACTGATATTAGTTTTAACATCTATGGTTTAACAAAAAATGGTAGTGTTATGGGCCCTTTATATAAAACCGCTAATCGTAAATTACAGCACATCAACTTGTTATTAATAACTAAAAATAGTAAGGCACACTTTTGCCTAATAAAAAACTTTGAGAAACTTGTTCGCAAACAAATAACTAAACATAAATCTAAGATACATTTGTGTGAAGATTGTTTTTTATATTTTTCAACAGAGGAAAAATTAATTCAGCATAGTTGTGCAGGGGTACAAACTGTTTTACCAGAGGCAAATACACAACTTTTTTTTTCTAATTTTGAAAGAACTCAGGAGGTGCCTATTGTGATCTATGGTGACTTCGAAAGCTTATTACGAGAGTATTCAGATAAAAGTAAATCTATGTACGTGGAAAATATTCAATTGCATGAGGCATCTTGCTTTGCATATTACATTTGTTGTAGAAGCGAGCCTTATTTAAACGACTATGTTTCTTATCGCGGTCCCAACTGTTCGAAAAAGTTTGTGGAGTCTATATGTAATGATGTGCAGCGATTGTACTCAATATTATCTGTCAGCAAACCTATGATTCCGCTTACGCTAGAGGAACAGCTATCATTTGAAACTAGCACTGCTTGTCATATTTGTAAAGACAAGTTTTCATCTAGTGATAACATTGTAAAGGATCATGATCACTTCACAGGTCGATATAGAGGGCCCGCTCACAATAGTTGTAATTTAAATTCAAAACCTTGCCCATTTATACCAATAATTTTTCATAACCTTTCCGGATATGACTGCCATTTGTTTATTAATGAACTCACAAACGTATGCGGTCGAATAAACCTTATCCCAAAAAATAAAGAAAAGTATATTTCGTTTACGAAGTTCATTCCAATAGACCAGCAAAATGTAGCTCAATTAAAATTTATTGATTCTTTCAACTTTTTGAGTTCAAGTTTAGACAATTTAGTAAATACAATGAAAAAAGATGATTTCCAACATTTAAAATCATTTTTTGGAGATGGGGCCAAGTTTGATATAGTGCGAAGAAAGGGTGTCTATTGTTATGATTATATAAACTCTTGGCAACGTTATGAAGAAACCCAGTTGCCTCAGGCTTCCAATTTTTTTAGTAAACTCTCATCAGAATCTGTATCTTCTGAGGATTATAATCATGCCTTACATGTTTGGGAAACTTTTGCTATTAAAAACTTAGGAGAATATACAGATTTATACTTGAAATGTGATGTGCTTCTTCTATGTGACGTTTTTGAAAAATTTCGAAGCATGAGCCTTAAATACTACAATCTTGATCCCTGTTATTACGTATCGTCACCATCATTAAGTTGGGATGCTATGTTATTATACACAAAAGTAAAATTGGATCTACTCTCCGATATAGATATGTATCAAATGCTGGAAAACGGAATAAGAGGAGGTCTTGCTCAATGTTCACATAGATACGCAAAGGCGAATAATAAATATCTTCCAGATTTTAACATTAACGAGCCGAATAGCTTTTTAGCCTATTTAGACTGTGTAAATTTATATGGATATGCAATGATGCAGCATCTGCCAACAGGAAATTTCAGGTATCTTAACGATGATGAATTAGCAAACTTTAACGTTGAAAAACAGTCACGCGATTCTGATACCGGTTTTATACTTGAAGTCGACCTTCACTATCCTGTTGAACTTCATGAGTCTCATTCAGATATGCCATTTGCAGCTGAAAAATTTGCTCCTAGAGGAAGCAAAAATAAAAAATTAATTGCTAGCCTCTACGACAAACATAGATACATTATTCACTACATGCATTTAAAAGAATGTTTGAAAAATGGTCTTGTTTTGTTAAAAACATATAAAGTTTTAGCTTTCGATCAAAGTAACTTTTTAGAACCATACATATCTTTAAATACCACCTTGAGACAAAATGCTAGCTCAGATTATGAAAGGGATTTTTTCAAAAAGCAAAACAATTCAATATTTGGCAAAACGATTGAAAATAAAAGAAAACAGGTTGATGTAAAACTTGTTAATATCTGGAAAGATCATTCAAATAACACAAATAAATTTTGCGGCGCGGAAAAATACATAAGTGCTCCCAACTTCAAAAACTTGGCAGTTATATCTGATTCATTAGTAGCAATTCAGTTGCAACAGACAAAAATCGTTTTAGATCGACCCATATACGTGGGTTTCTCTATTCTAGAAATAGCCAAAAGTCATTTGTATCGCTTTCATTATGATGTGATGAAACGTGTTTATAAAAATAAAATTCATCTTTGTTATACGGACACTGATAGTCTTTTGTATTTAATTCATACAGAAGATTTCTATGAAGATATCAAAACACACATAAAGTATTTTGATACTAGCAATTTTGATGCTAGCAACATATTTAATATGCCCTTAGTGAACTGTAAAATTCCAGGATATTTTAAAGACGAAATGGGGGGTGAGATCGTGAAGGAATTTGTAGGTTTGAGAGCAAAACTATATTGCATAGATACCCAAATTTCAACAATCAGGAAAGCAAAGGGAATAAAAAAGTGTGTTACAAAAAAACTTAATATTAATAAATACAAAAATGCTTTATTTCAAAATGAATGTTTTAGAGATAATATGTGTGTAATAAAATCAAAAAATCATAAAATTTTCACGCAAAAAATCAATAAGCTAGTTCTTAC